>JTDE01001068.1:4953-26148 GCA_014338405.1 Paragonimus skrjabini miyazakii
ATTTTAGACGTTAGGAGGACTTAGCGTTGAACCGAACTGCCTGGAGGAATACGATTCGGACGGGCGTCCGCATGTTCAACGAGCAGTTATTGCGCGGCCGAGAACGTAAGCGCGCGGTACGCAAAGGAACCATCGGTGCCATAGGTCGTGGTGACATGACTATATGGCGTTGCGATGTGTGCGGCCGCGAATGCACTGGCCGTTTTGGATTAGTTGGTCACCAGCGTACTCATAGTGCAGCGTCAGCAAAGAGACGACGAGTACGTTAGGCTCAGGTAGGTCATATTAACATATCCATTCTATTTCTGTCAACTATTGCATCGACCATGATCTTGGTCGTTTGGCAACTAATCGGCTTCTCTTTTCAGAAACTTCAGTGTCTGTGATATTTTACCTACCCTATTTTGAGCTTTATTGGTGTATTGAATAATGAATCGTTTGTCTGATCCTTTTGTAGTTCAACTTTGAGATTTGTTTTTCAACTTTATTCTTTCTAGAATGCATTAACATGCACTCGTATACTAAAATGTTTCTTGTATTACATCACACACATTTTTCCTCCTAGTATAGATCTTGTCATTGCACTCTTTGGAACTTTATTTTCCGATAGATGAGGGTTTCCTTTTCGCGTTAGCCATTCAATTGGCTAACCAGAATTGGCCGGCTGAACATAAAGGCCTGATTCACACACCTACCGGTCTTATTCCGGATACGTTGTGTGTGGGTGGAACCGCAAGCAGTGCAGCCCAAGCCACTTGGGGTGATGGTTTGAAGCGCAGGCGTCCTTTGTCTCCGGCCACTGTGACAGGCTGATCCGTTTCGAATGCCGCCAACCATGGATTCCGTCGGATGGTGATTTCCTTTCACTGTTTTGCATTTTTCCTAGCTCTATTTAGGTTACGAGGTGTGCAAACGACTACCGGCCGAAATGTGAACCGCGTGGGCGACATTATTGCGTTCGAATATATTCCATATTTGGAAATACCCGTTTTGCGCTAGAGGAAGCTTTCACAACTTTGCTACCCTGGGCGTTCAAGAGCAACATAATATTCACTGTGTTCATGGTGGTCTGTCCAGGAAACAGACGAAATACAGTCAACGAACGGCAGTTCCAGACACATCGTCAGTGGATTATTCGGCGGAACCAAAACCCTGGAAACATGATTAGCAATCTGCTGTTCAACTTGCCTCATACGAAAATGTTCTGTATTATATAGTTTACGGCGACATTATTGCACACGTTTGTTACTCCGATTCATTTGCCTTGCGCTGATATTGGTGGTTGCTCCGTCCAGTTGACTTAACCTATGATTAGCGCCTAATTATTGCGCATGTTTCCACCTTAATAGCTGTTCCGCCTGGTTGACTTAAACTATGCCGAACTATACTCCATGCTTAGACACCTATAACTGCTACGTCCATCTGTCCTACCTTACGAGTTATGCCAAACCGTTCCCTATGCTGAAACACATAAGTGTACGAGTAAAGTCACTGGGGACGAAAACGTGGGGACAGAATTTTAAATTATGTAGTTGATTATTGTGAATAAATGTGCATACTACCTCCGCCTTTTTTCAGCTCAGAATGTAGCCTTCGATTCTCATGTGTTATGGGTTTCCTCCTGGATGATTGAAACCGTGTATCAGATGTAGTCTTCATCATTACGTCATTCATCACATCTGATATCTGCGAGAAATCTGTGTACGCATATATGAAAGAACCTACTTTCTTCAATTATATCAACAGGGTAATCGTTCCTGGTGATGTTGATTCGTGCTTTCTTTGATCCGTATGTAAGCGTTACACTGTCAGCGAACCGGCCTAAGTCGACATCCGTTGTGGATGGTGTGCGCAACTTGTTTCCAATGATCACTAGGGGAGTGCGAACAACGGCTGAAGTAGAGGGAACCGACAAAAGTAAGGATCAAAAATTGTGCACTTACCGGGCGACTGAGATTGAAGCTGTTTGCCACAGAGTAAACACTCGTTTGTCTGCCGTTCGCATACATTTGGGGCGAAAAATCAGCTGATCGGAATCACACCAACAGCTGTTCATCTGTACGAGGTCACCGCAGTGTCCACATGGCAACCCTGATTTAGGCTTCTTCACCCACCTCGGTTGCATATCGCTTGCAGCTGAGCCCATGGGGAGGTTGTATAAAGGTAAGCCAGTTTTGCACGTTCCACTATCGTACTGGCAAAAGCAGTGATGGTGTTGAAGCAAGTCACCTCCATGTGGCTGTTGCCGTCATGCAGTTCTCCAGGTACAGGATGCAGGGCTTTAAAGTGACGATTGAAACTGGCTGCAGCAGGCGGCCGAAGATACGGGCCTACCGACTGTCAAATTGGCACGTTGTACTCTGCCAGCCACCGCTCACGCATGGGGATGTGACCTTTGTAAAGGGAAATACAAACTACAAAAGACCTTACCGTAGGTGTAGAAATGTTTCAGAAACACTGAGAGAATGTGTATGCATGGCAGCCACATTGTACGGTCAAATGTACATTCACATTCCCCCTCAACGCTATCCACGATGGAAGCGTAACCACATTGTTGCACACGAAGCTGCCATGTTCAAGGCGATTACTAGAGAAGCGTTTACCTTGCCCTCAGATATTATTTCAAAAGAGAACCTTGGAATTCGTCCTTTCAGGAATTTTTGAACAAGGCGACTTGCGAATGCGGTCATTCTGTGAAGAATGTTCTTCACGTACCTGTCGACATCTACAATCTCACGACGATCGCACCCACAGTTCATTTGCATTTGATAGTCCCGCAGCAGCCACTCACTGTGGATCCATATTTTCTGAATGGCGACAACTAGGAAGTCTCTTGGGTGCGTTCTAATCTTCAACTATCCGTTTGCGTTTCCAAGCCTATTATTCGTGCGATTGCCAACGTGGACAACATCGCTTTTGCGCATGGATGGCCCACTTCAGCTTGATGTACAGCCAATTACACAACAAATAATTCAGAAACTTTTCGTCCGTACATCACGGGTCGGCCGTGTACCATACCGTCTGTCACGAGGAACTGATAGAACTTCCAACTTCCAAAGTATGATGAAGTATACAGTGACCTACTTGTGCATGTTTGTCCCGTGTGTGACATCCACATTCACCACATGTGGGAAACGTCGGAAAAGTTCAATCCGCGTTCGCTGGGTGAAGCAGGTATGCGTATATAGGTTGCCTTCATCCTTCATAGTGCACACCATACCTATCGCACTAATCACCGACAGCGCCTCACCAAAGTTCTCTAACGTCCCGTGACCAATATTAAGTAACAAACTCATTTAACATTGCAGGCCTTAACTTGCGGCGGATGTTTCCAACGTCAGCAGTTGTGATAAACTTCCCGTTAACGTCTGCTACATATTGCCTAGTGTCAGCAGTCGGTATATATTACTGGAACAGACTCCTGCATTCGTCCAATTCACCGACGATGAGTCCACGATTCGTACAATAAGAATCATTAAGCAGACGATTGAGAGGGTGGTTGTGCTCCAACTCAAAAGAGCTCACACCAGACTTGCTTCTCGTCGAACCACATGAAATCGTGATCTGCAACGTGTGTCGCGAGAACTGATTCGTTAAAACTAACAACAGTTAACCCGCTAGACACGTCACACACCCCTGCATACAATCCTACGCCTTTTGTACTTCGTACAACGATAATAAATCTGCACGGTTTTCAGGAATCCAAGTCACTTTACCTTATCGTACTTCGAAGCAGTTTTCGACCTACGGCTCGTCCCACGAACATAAACGACGCCCACCTCGTCCATTTACCTCTGAAGACACTCCTGAAACTGTGAGAGAGAGCAAAATTTGCAATCTTCAAACATCGCCTTGAAAGTCGCAATATTATCTATTTCCTACAATGAAAATGAAATAACAAACGGAGGGCAAGCATGAAAAAATAAATTGAAATAACCCCAGCATTTTTATGTTAACACTGCCACACGCGATCGACCACAACAGCAGCAGCCATACCGATTTTCGGAAAACAATTGCTACAGGTCGTTTACAATTAACGGTCGGTTAAAACAAACAGATATGAGTCCATGACGCAGATTTTGACGATTTCAGTTTCTGCACCAGGTACCAACTTATTAAAGCGCATTTTTCCAGGAAAATAATTTTCCCAAACACGACAGCTCAGGAACTCGCGGTCTACGACTAGCATTCGTGAGCTACTAATATCTGAGGCCAATTCAGTTTTCATACGACCCAGACCACATGCACACTTGAATACGCACCAAATTGTTTGGGGACTTTTGAGTAGAGCCGGAAGGATTTCTTCACGACAGAGCGACCGCAACAAAAATGAAGAGTGCGACCACTGAAACACCTTCTAACCCTATGTCTATTACTATGCTGTCTGTGGACTACGTATTACTGGTGACAGAACACGTGTTTTACAGTTTGTATGGATGACCATCAATGAAAAATGGTACAAAGGCGTGACAAAGGTCGAATAATCGCTTGGACTCATCCGTGGATACTATCGTAACGACTGCCTCAGGAAGGTTGTTCCAATATACGGGTACCTACACAGGAGAGGAAATATTCCCGCATGAAGTCTGCTTTTTGACCTTTTCATCTTCACGGAGTGCCAGATTAAAGTTGGTTTGCCGCTGAGATCTGACAGGCTAGTGCAGGGGTGCCTGGAAGTATGCAGAATTTTATGGACAAATATCTAGTCACCACGAAAACGCTGGTGCACTGGGCTGAACAAGTTTGGTTTCCCAAGCCTTTGGACATTAGACGGGGTTCTTATTCCTGGCACTGGTTTGGTTGCTATTCTCTTATAAAGTTCTGATCACCCTAATATGCAGACTAAGATAAAGGAAGCAGATTTGCACGTTCAGCTCTCGAAGCTATCTTACTGAGCCACAAAATAAGCCTTGATAGTAAGCAGGGTTTATACGACCTTGATTACTTTTTGCATAGTGCACAGCACTGTTACTTTTGCGTACCAGTAACGCGGTGTTTTTAGAAACGCCCAGGTCTTCTTGGACGAGTACTTTGATCCCGTTAATGGGGGATCGACCGAAACAGGAATTCTGCCATGTAGTAAATTCGTTTGGTAAGTTGGCGGGCATTAATGACAGCATTGTTGCCTATACAAAGGAGTAGATGATTCTTCTGATCAGAGGCGTGGTTTATCCAGATCAACGTGGAGTATGTCACTACCCACTGAAGCCCGTGCTGGTATCCAGCTCTCCGTATCATCAGCATAAATCAGCCACTTACATTTTATGGTGGTAGTGACATCCTAGCCGTCGGTTGCATTGAATAGTATTCCCCATCTACTGTTACACTGAAAATCTTGGTTGAGTGGTAGTTTTGTAGTCGTGGTACTAGTCAGCCTGAAATGCTGGAGACTCCACCTAGATAGCAAGATGTCGTGATCTATTGTGTCAGATGCCTTCACAAAATCTAAGTAGACTATATCCGCACCATTATCATAATCCACTATTTGAATCCATGAGTCATTTGCCATCAAAAGGTTGATTACGCACGAAATCTATTTATTGACCGACTTATCATACACAAGTGGACTTCAACGCAACAGGTAAAGACACCGGGGAAATTGAAGTGGGAGATCCTCAAGCACAACCGCACGACGACTGCCAGAGGGGAAGAATGTCAATGGAAACTCCAGTCGACCTTCAGAATTCAAACAAGTGTCGGACCAGTTAGGCAGCCTTCTCAAAGGCAAAAGCTTTATTCTAGTAAATATAGCCAACATTGGTGAGGTTGACGCAGACGTATTGTATAACCATGAGTAAAACTGCAATACCCACGCCGAAACATCAACTTTGATGTTGGTAACTTGCAGTAGATTTACCTTCAAGAGGAATGTGACTAGGTACGGCAGTACTAGTAAGGTTACTTTCACGCCGCAGAAAATTTAGGATTTTGGGAACGTCGAAGGCGGTCTCATTGCACATGCCTCGCGTCTGGCTGCTAGGAGTTTGTAGGTGCTATACTTACGTCAATGCATCACTTTATTCTGGCGAACAAGCTTAGGGGAAGTCTCTTCTATAGCACGGTGAGCGATAGTCTTGAACGATGCTCAGTGGTCATCCATCGTTTTCGGTTGGTCAGACAGCCAGCTCGTCTCACTCAGGGCACCATTTGAGACGGGTATGTGTACACGGTGATATGCACGCTGGCTCATGAGGACATTTTCCGGCGACATAGTTTTGTGAACCAAGAACGCAGGCAGCAACAAGTGGGTTAAGCATTTCAACAGTATCACGAACAAATCCACTCATTTGCATACGGTATCCGGCCCAGATCGCCTCGGTTGCCACAGACACCAATGCTCAAGTCCTTGACGTAGCAAGGGCCATTGTGGGTGATGCTGCACCCCGATATTTCTTCCTATATTTTTCCTGTGGTCACTTCGATGTCAAAATATATGCCCTGGTCCTACTACTGAAAAGCAGTTGTGTGAGCAGCATATCACGGTCGCTCATCCTAACTACAATGATATTGCTAACATAATCAAACAAAACGGCAACACGGTCGCCTAAACCCACTGGTCCGTTTGATATTATAACGTCTAGTCGGAGCGATATATTGCCTGAACTCCATCTCGTCGAGTTCTCTATGTGTTTCGTCGGATCTAACTTTGAAGTGATTGAAAAATCTGACAGCCATGGAGTCAGTTTTGTCAGACGTGAAGAGAAGCTAGAAATATAGGTGGGGAATTTTGAATTCACTCATCACAAGAAAATTGGATACATTCTTCGTTCCAGTGTAGTGGATCTATACACTACACAAAATTCAGGTATGAACACGAGATCAAAAAGGTGATAAAAATGGAAACGATTGACTCACAATAGTTCGATAAATTGCTTTGATTTAGAATTCCACTACACCAAATGTAGTATCTAATAGATACAATCCATGGTGCCGTTCCTAATTAATCTTGAAAGTCACAACTGAGGTAATTCCGAATGACAGATAAATAAGGAACTTTGCCGCAATAGTCGCTTGATTCCGTTAGCTTCTAACTCTCTAAAATTCCACGCACCAGCGACCCGAACGCAGAGAGAACGCAAGGCTGGCGAGCCGAGAAATGAGTTGTATTAACTGATTATCGATTAGTTCGATTAAGTTGGTTTAAACGTTGGCTGTATACGTGAAGTTGAGGAATGTGAGAAGTGTGCATAATAATCAGAATTGTGTAATAAAAAATAGTGTGCAAAACTTTACACCGGTACATTTCACTCCCAAAATATACTTTCATCATCATAATAATAATATATATTTCTCAACGTATCTGTGAGAAACACGCTCGGATATGCGCGATCATGACAGATAAGTACATGCGGTACAAAGCTACATATGAATATACAACAAGACAAACATGAAGCCTGTTAGCCAAAGAAGACCTAGTCAGAGGGAAATTAGTCACAGTTTACAACGTTCGATTTACATATACGGAAAGAATGCAGTTCGTCTGTTCCACAGATTCAGTCCAAAAAATGTGATGTTACATTAATTTGCCTTTTACAAGGTTAGGTAAAGACGATGTTTCAAATATTTCATGGTCACACGGGAAAATACGTGCAAATTTATCTTCCAAGGAATTGGCCGTTATTTGACGTAACTTCATTCGGAAAAATGTTGAAATAGTTCAGTTTTGGCAAAGGATAACGGGAAGTTCCGAAATCGGGCAAAGAATTGAACAGACTCCGGCGCGGGACCTCGATGATTGTTCGAAAACGTCAAAAAGTTTAAAATTTCGCTAATTGCTCGGCCAATATGGGGTTTTGAGCGCCCATTCATTGATTGATGTCTGTCTGTGCATTATTGGTTCACATTAGTAGCTGCTTGAACCTGATCAACTTGAGCTATGAAGAACGCCTCAGCATGCAGTATACGTCCACACTAGTAGATGCTCCACCCGATTGACTTAGACTATAAACAACGTCTCAGACTACAGGATGCGTTCACGTCTGTAGATGCTTCAACTTGATTCACTTTAGCTATGAAAAACGTCTGTGTGTGCAATATAGGTTAACAATAATAGATCTTTCAACTTCATTCAATTAAGCTATGGATAACGCCTGCGTATGTAGTATACGTTCACACCAGTAGCTGCTTCACTCGATTGACTTAATTTATGATCAGCGTCTGAGTAGGCAGTATGCTTCCACACTATTAGCTGCTCCTTCCGAACCACCTTCACTATGAACAATTTGGAGAACGTACACATGAGGGAAGTGATGAAAACTCTGGATTTGAAGCGTTTGTGGTACATGGTCATCATCATCTTTGATTCCATTGATTGCCATATTGATTGGATGTTTTCTGCACCGCAATAGATACTTGGCGTTCTAAACCTCGTAGTGTGACTGGCTGACAGGTATACCTTCCGGTGATCGGCAGGCAGCTTGATTTCATCTGTTTCCATACATTGTTCCGCGTGAACGCCACGCGACCTCAGTCTAGTTAGAAACAATGCAGTAGGGTGAATAGAATTTACTTCTGAAGATTCTAGATGATAGAGTAGGACATGGTACCCTTTTCTTACGCCGATCCATATTTACGGAAGATGGAAACAACCATATGATGGCGTCATTTCCAACCATTTCTAGGAGCCACGTATCATCGACCAGTATCTATCTGAAATCTTGCAAACAAAGATAAATAATATAAATATTGTATAGGAAAGGAAGCTGGAAATGTTGTCATACGTGTTTTACTATCAAATGTGTTGGTGTTCTTGTTGAAATGCAAAGCAAACACAGTAAAGTCGTATATTTCCGTTTCGACCATATCTGTGAAACGCCGCAAAACGAAGCGCCCTCAGGTGTTAGGATGACGTAGTTCATCTCTAAAATGGCAATGATCGCATTTATAAGACTTGAAAAAGTGAGCTAACGTCAATATCGGATTGTTTTCGCAAAAATGGTGGAACAAATTTCCATCACCAATCTAATACTTTTGGAACTTATTCGATGTATTCCACTTTTTCCATTAACACCGCTTATTTACAATTGATGTACTGTAAGTACTTTGCCTGAAATTCCGATTTCAAAATTTCATAAAATATTTAAAAATCGAGGATTTGCGCCAAAAGGACCGTTTTGCCTTTTGAACGACCCTCACGGCAAATCCCGTGAATCGGATAATTGCCCATATATATAAAATGTGTAAAAGTATATATGCGAGATATTTCTTTGTTTCTTTTTGTTTCAAGTAGACTTCTATATTAGTGACGCACCTGAGTACAATGGTGTGGTTTCGTGAGTGTGTAACGGACCAAATGCCAGATGTGGTGTGAGTAAACGGTGGATGCGCAGTAGACGGTTTCAGGCAAGCTGTTTTAGATGGGACCCTGATAGTAAAGACGGGTACATGCGTTTATCCTGTTCACGGCTAAACGTTATCTGGACCACATTCAAAGAGGTCATCAGAGGATACACAAAGTTTGAAGATTGAAATTATGATTGATGTTGTAAGGAAGCTGTCCAGCCCTTTTTTAAAATGCAGAATGCTGTTAATGGCTCTGACTTCATTCGGAAGTCTATTCCAAATATGGGAATATTTCACAATAAAGAAGTTGGCTCGTATCTTTTTGCGAGCTAACAGGGTTGGCAAAGTGGAACCCTTATTTCTTAGACCATATGAGGAATTATGTTTTAATTGAACGGCAAACGCTGTGGTGATGGCGTCCGAGTGTCTCAGTTTATACAGAAGTGTAAGATTCAACTTCAGCCCTCGTAACCAAAGTGGATCAATGCCAAGTGTTTGACAGTGTTCACTATAGATGAGTGACGATGAATATCCTAGTACGCTTTTCGTAAATGATCGCTGGAGATTTTCCAAAAGACTGCTATCGGATTTGCGTAGGTGGCTGCAAATGAAGGTGTAATACTCAAGTTGAGGTCGAGCACACATGTTGTGAACAGCCAGCCTCGCATCCGGTGGACCAAATGTCTTTTTGATACAGCCTATTGTTCTTTTCGTTTTCGCTACCTGAGAGCGTACTTGTTCAGGGAAATTGAAGGAGTTTGAATACCGTATTCCCAGATCTCGAACGGATGTGGTGGTGTCAATATGGTGACCGTTTAGCAAGACAGACCCATGGGTACTTGACAACCGTAAGTGATAATGTTCGACTTGTTTGCCGAGAACGTCATGAGCCATGTTTTGCACCATGACTCCAAAGACACGAGGCGAGGTTGCTGGGCTGGCTGAATGTGTAAATGATTTTGATATTGTCAGCAAACAGAAAGGGTTTGCCATGTTTAATAATATCGCATACGTCATTTATATACATGAAGAAGAGCAGTGGACCCAGAACGCTTCCTTGAATCACCCCACTAGCCAATGGTTTTGGCGTTGAGCGGTGCTCTCTCATTTTGACAGTTTGGGCTCAGCCTTCAAGATATGAAAAGATCCAGCTGTACAAGAGGTCTTGCATTCCAAGGGATACTAGTTTGATTAACAGGCGCTTGTGGGGCACACGATTAAAGGCCTTTTGCTTGTCAAGAAGTATGACAATGACCGCATTCCCTGCATCGGCAGATACAGATATATGGTTTAAAAATTCCAATTGACATGTCATGCAGTAGCGCTTACTAAGGAAACCGTGCGGCGACAGGTTTATAAGGTTTTGTGACTTTAAGAATTCGACGATGGGCGCTTTTGCCATTCTTTCAAACATTCTTGAGCAGATTGGTGTGGTTTATTGGACGATAGTTACTAATTTCCTGTCTTGAGTCACTTTTGTAGCGGGACATTATGATTGACTTTTTACACTGGGGAGGAAAAGTGCCGGATAGAATTGATAGCGGGAACAAACTTAGTAAGAGGATGGGTACATTTTCACCTCCTTTCTTGGTAACGACTGGTGGGATATCAACAGGTCCAGGGTGGATTGTGGGGTTGACGGTAGCCAACTGTAAGCGGATACTTCTAACATCAGTCGAAATATTGCACAGAACTGTTGTTGGTTTCAACGGGATAACGGGTAATAATTTGCTCTCCACGCTAAACGCAGCAACAAAATGTGAGTTGAAGAGTTCACATATTTCAACTGGGTCATCGACAACCGTATTATCTTTGAGAGTGATAACTTTTATAGGAGGGTCCCTTATGGAATTTCTCCGTCTCATCAGTTGCATTAGTCGCATGCTCTTTTGATCACTGCCAAGCGCAAACATTTCTTCTTTCGCATAACGCAGTTGCGTTCTGTATTTTATATGTTCAAACATACTGCTTGTTTGCATTACCAGGAAGAAGTCCACTGTTCTTCTCTGCATCGACCTAAGTGACTTCAGTTTGCCAGTCTCTTTTGCAGTTAGGATTCTACCTTGCACACAAGAATCAGCGCGTTTTGACCTCATGGGTACCAGAATATCGAAACAAAATTAGAAGTGTTTGATAAATTCCTCGGTTGCTACTTTTGGGTCCGATGTAAGAAAGGATGTATTCCAATTTAAGGATCTTAGTAAGGAGGAGAAGGTACTCTAATCGATGTATTGATCGGACGGTATAATACAACTGAAGTCAAACTGACACGACTATATTATGGTCACTTCCTGAAAATTTTTCCAGAACGGATATCCATACGGACGAGATACCTGTGGTGAATATGAGATCCAAAATATGTTTCCGTCCGGTGGGCGCTGAGACATGTTGGTTCTATCCATTCAGTTGAATGCACGAAAGAAAATCAGTTTGTTTTGCAGGAGCTGTAAATGAGATCCAGGAGATATTTGGCATGTTAAAGTCACCACCTATTAGTTTGTATTCGCAAGGTATATTTGTTACATGACCTATCACCTCTACGAGGTCAGTCAAGTCACTGCTAGTAGCATTGGGCGGTTGGTAAATACATCCAATAAGTAGGTCGCGAGAACCTATAGAGACCACTAACCACAACGAGTCCTCGATTTTATTAAGACTAGGCTCGTCAAGTGTAACTGCGGAAAATTGCTCTTTTAGGTGAATGATGCATCCACCGCCTCGTCCTGTGAGACGATCCCTACGAAATATGTTATATCCCATGAGGCTTATTTGGGTGTCCGGCTTTTTAGGGGAGCACCACGTCTCAGTGACGAGAATGATATGGGGATTGGACAAGAAGACAAAAGATCTAAAGGTGTGCATCTTACTTATCAATGATCTCACGTTTATGAGTAATAAGCTAATGGAATTCTTTCTGTGAGACACAACATTTAAGCTGCTAAAGAACTGCATGACAGATGGGGAAGAGGGTTGCGAAATGTCATATGGAGAGGTCCGGTCTAAGGGATATATCAACTTTCCACTCATGTTCGAGTGGATGTCTCAAAAGTCTGACTCCACAACAGAAAGTGGTGGAAGAATGTCATTATGGTAGGATGACTGAGTGGGACATGTGGAGGGAGGCCAGGTGGTGGTGGATGAAATACCGGGCGGTGCACCAAAAATGGACTGGATTGGAGGCCATTTTTGCTAGTTATATAATCAGGTGGTGATGTGCCTGACAGAGTACATGCGTTGGGAATTTCGTTACTAGTAGCAGTCATGTTTTGGGTAGAAGGATAGGGTATTGTGGAGTTATTGGGTAATGCCAGGAAAGTGGTAAACCTATAATAGTTATGGATTGGCTTGAAAGCAGTAGAAGATCAATTGTTCATTTTCGTCTGCGAAGCATTGTCTCATAAAATGTGGTTCTTAGAACCAGATACGTAGCACTTATAAAATACCGCCGAGTTACTCTTATATTGCAAATCCAGATCATTGTTTCCTAGTAGGCACCGTACAGGTTTCAGTGCTGGTTTGAAGACCTGTTCAGGCGTTTTGGGTTTGCGGTTGGCAAGTGCAGTCATTTCAGATAATGGATCGAAATGCCTGTAGTAAGTAGGGGATGTATTTGCTCGTCCTACCTCGTCTTTGTTCTCGAACTTTTGGACATTGCCCTTAACATTGTGGAGAACTTTGGGCACCTCAGGTCCAGGACTCATTCCAGTCACTGTCTCGGTCGGTGGAGGGAATCGTTGATGAATTGGAGAGGAGTTCGGAGGACGACAGATGACACCTATTTCGCACAGTTTAATACAATCGGTTATAAAAGAGCAACAGAGAATATCTGGTACATGTATGTCAGTACGGAGGCAGTCAGATGTTCTGGTAGATATTTCGCCACTCCGCCACTCTGCTCCTTTCCTGATCGCGGCGGAGGATGTTGAGACCCTGCAAGGAAAGGTGGCTACCTCTGATGTCTGGCGATGATCATAACTTGGCGATAACAGCTAATCGCGGGGATTAGTCAACACGTGAGCTGCTTGGCTACGACAAATTGTTTCGCAGGCTGTGCATTGGTATATAAATGTCTCCAAATGTTTTCCATCAAAGAGCGACAAGTATTACGTAGCTAGTAAGGGCTGGTCATGAAGTTGTAACCAGAACTCATTAACCGTTTCGAAGATAGATTATCTTCTTTGCCGTTGGATATTGACAAAGGCATTTTTGGATCAACAGATTACGCGTAACTCGTTGTGAACTTGAATCGTTAGCGAATGATTCAATAGTACTCGACTTCCTCAGTATTTGGTCCGGACACCTTGCTTTCTAACGGGGACGGGTAAAAACGCTCTCCTGCCATGGAATTCCGGTGTTCTACGAGAATGACGAAGTCCGACATTGTGTAAATTACCAAGGTCCTGACACTTATGGTGTTATCGAGGCTGATCCAGCTTCTCTGAATCAGTAATCTGCCAACGGACGATCAAGCGCTTCTCTGTCACCCGAGGTTGCAGTGATGTCCCATGAACCCTTTCTCCTTTCGGATGAGAATCGGTTGAACGCTCATACCTATGGTGACGTCTTCCTTTCTATTAACCTCAATTCTTTAAAGTTTACGAACGATTCTTTTATGCCTAATGTTTCAAGTGGTTTTAAAAACTTTTCTTAATGGTAGGATTCCACCTGAACTGGAGAAGATGGTGAGTGTGTCCAACTCATCTGTTGTTTTCCCATTCGGCTTAACCATGTTCTGTTGAATGTTTCTAACGAAGTTTCTGATGAACCGTTAGAAGAAAAGCTGACGTTGAAGACAGAGAAGTTAGAGTTGAGGCGTAAACCGTTCGAGCTCCATAAGAGGTGCCGTAGGCCTGTGGAAGTCGAACCCGTCCCGACAGTTGGGACTAAATTTGGTACAACGCCAAGGGATAACATTAGCCCCGCGTTCAACAACGGGCCTCGGGAACAAACCCCTTCAGTTTGGACCCTGTTGAATCGTTAGAGCGGGTCCTCAGACCTTTGATTCTTGGAGCCAGTCTTCTGAGGATTGCAGTGGACAGTTTCGATGGTTCCCCAAAGAATTACTTCACCTTTGTCAGGCGTTTTGAAGGTAACGTGGCAGATGAATTGGTTGACGAAGGACCAAAGCTTTTATACGTATGGCAATATTGTCTTGGCAAGGCCAAAGAGGCGATTAATCATTGCACGCTCTTGTCAAAGGAAGTGGAGTTCACAGAGGCTATGAAAATTTTGCATCAGCAATTTGGCCACCGACATGATATTATGCAGGCGGTAAGTGTGGAAGTTTTCATGGGCCCTAAATTAATCACTGGCGATGTTGATGGTTTGCGTAGACTAGCCAGTCAAATGATGCTGACGCAGCTAGACTACAGAGAAGAACTAAACTGCTCAACCAACCTCATTAAAGCAGTTGAGCGATTGCCTCACCACTTAAAAGAAAAGTGGGCAGAAGTTGCTGAGAGTATATCTGAGTGCGGAAGGGAATCTAATTTCAACGACCTATTGCACTTTCTGGATAGATTAGTGGCAGTCAGCGCTGGTCCGTATGGCCAGTTGGCCACTTGCGTTGAAAATAAGTCAAATCACCCAGCGTCCTCTCGACACTCTGGAGTCAAGTACCCGAGGTGCAACGTTGGAGTAGGTGTACCTTATGAGAGGGTGAACTTGCGGTGTACAGTTTGTAAGGGGCAACCGTGACATATCTGATCGTAGTTGGTTTAGCACCAAAACGTTAGAGCAACACAAGGCAATGTTGATGGATATTGGACGCTCTTTTGTTTGCTTGAAAGCAAACCATGTCGCGAGGTCTTGTAGGGTACAGATACGGTGTGGGATACCAGGTTGCAGTCGACGCCATCATATATTGGTTCATGAGGATAAGACTGAACAAAGTATGGAAGAGGCTTTGGTCCAGCACACGATCGCAGGTTTTGGTTGTCATTCAACCATTACAACTGATCGCGGTACGAAATTCAAATCAGTCCTATCTTCCTAACTGACCAGGTTGTTGGGCGTACACTGAGCAAGCACCACAGCATAACATCCCAGCATACGAATGGACATGTACAGCGTTTCCATCGTCAGCTCGAAGCTTCATTACATGCTCTCGAGCGGAGGGATTGGGCGGAAACATTACCTTTAGTTCTACTTGGTATCCCCAACTGCGTCAAGGATGACAGTACTACACCAGTGTCACTCGTCTACGGTCGTCCTCTAAGCCTTCCAACTGATTTCTATCAACCGTCAGGCAAAGCCGTAGTCGACACCCAGGTCCACGCCAACAGACTAGCCAACTATATGCGGCCGCTACAATGAGCGCCACAGGTGTTCAACAATCTTCGTTTTACGTTTCTGAGTAACTCAGCACTTTTGAGTTCGTGTTCCTGCGAACAGATTATTTTAAGGAAACTGATCGAAAGTCGTAGTGTGAAAATGATAAACCTGCAATCCAGCTTTATTTATTGATTTATTCACCAGTCACAAGCAGATTTCACGCAACAGTTAAGGGCTCTAGGGAGTTGGACGTAAGAGAACCTTAAGCACAACCGCGCGGCAGCCGCCAGAGAGGACGAATGTAGACGAAACCTTCAGTCGACATCCAGACTTCAACCAAGCGTCAGACTGGTTGGGCGGCGTTCCCAACGACGATAGCTTAAACACTGTTATCCTAGTGTATGTAGCCTACAGTAGTAGAGACAGTAAAACTGCGATACCTACGCCAACACACTAATTCTGATGTTAGTGATTTGTGGTAAATTCACATTCACAAGATAATGTGAGCCGGCACGGTGGTACTAGTAAGGTAACTCTCACATCGCAGGTAGTTCAGGATTTTGGAGACGTCAAAGGTGATCTCACTATAAATGACGAAGTTTTTCGAAGTCCCGTGTTACCATCCTAAGTCCACCCCCTTCTGGCACATCCTTGCTTATTAGGTCAGGAATGGTCTTGTGAAATATAGATGTAAGTACCTGCTGGGATTTACACCAAACTCTTGGGGACAAGTGAACCACCTTTACAGAAGCACGTCTGGAATATTTTGTCATAAACTGGAATATTTCACTTTCATCACGTCTTTTTTGCTGGTGTATTCACACACTTGTGCTCTACTGTTATAAATACTGCGTGTAACGATTAACGTCTGATCGTTGAGTTACGCGTAGCCCAAAAACGAATCCACAAAATGAGAACAAGATTGGATCCAACAATTTCTACGGTACTATTAAAGAAATGCATCAATAATTACAAAAGGCAAATCTCAATCGTTCGCGACGATGGTCTCGTCCAGCAAAATCAATAGTTTCTCAACGGGACCAACAAGGTTAAAGGTGAACCATCACGCCAGCAGACCAGGACAAGAATAGCCACTCGCGCCAAGGACATTTAATGACACATTAGTTCAGCAAAACAAAACGGGGTGGGTGAGGTAGCGGTAACAAGTGTCAAGTTAGTGGGGAAAAATAGGGAATGCAAACGGTGGGGACAAATTTTCTCAGTTCGTGGATAAACAAATTTACAATGCGTGTGTTGTGCATTTATATGTAACGCCTTACATCATATACGCTGATCGCGCTCACTTGAGCGTGTTTTACACAGATGCGTTAAAAGATATACCGTTATTATTGCCTCAGAGTAGACAAGTCAGCATTGTATTTGAACAAGAAAACTGAAATATTTCACGGCTAATTATGTATTACAACACTTCCAACTTCCCCAACTATATCAAACTTATACTTATCCTGTTTCTGCGGTTCAGGTAGAACACAGTAGAAAATGCATCAGACGCTGTCGCCTACTAATATTAGGCATATTCCTCAATCAACTGTCTAGATTCGGACATTATGTACTCGTTTATCAACCTATGCAAATTTCAGGATACGTCTTGTCAAAAGAACATGTCACTGAGAGTTCCTTTTTTTCCCGACTGTCAGTTTCTTGCAAAATCTGACTCTACGCTCCGTTATATTTCATCCTGTCAACTTAAGAGATAAACCACCGAGCTCTACTGCAGATGCTCCAAGATTGTCTGAAAAAGTGTAGTGGAACAGATGTGTGATCTACAATAATTCTCGATACAACAATAACGAGTGAAGTCAAGGACTGGACTCACTAAAGATTGACAATGTTCGTGAGGCGTCCAATGACTTCATTCGTTATTGTTGTATAGAGAATTGTTGCAGTTCACACAACTGTTCCAATACACATTTGTAAACCCGACGTGACAGTTTCCTTTACCAACATTAATTTTGAGGTTTTATTATGTTGACATGTCTCAGTGCAGTGTTGAAGTTGACAGCGGTTTCATAGAGGCATCCATTACTATTCGACTTCCCAGTTTTTGCACTTCCAATTCCCGATTGTGGTTTGATCAGGTCGGAGCGATATTCAGGACTCATAGAGTTAAATCACAACATATGGTGTATTCATGCGCAGTTCAATCTATCCCAACTGAGATTGCTGAGGAAATTTTTGATCATATTAATGAAATACCTTCTGAATTCCCATACGACACCTTAAAAGAAGCCTGGATAAATAGATTTGGACTGTTGGAGCAGAAGAAGTTAAACCAGTTGGACCCCGAAAAATGGACGATTATATTTTTCGACAACTCTGGATGAAACATCTGCCTCCGTCTACCCGCGAAATACTGGCATCGTTCAATTCCACCTTCAGCATTATGGAATTGGCTGACCCTGTGGATAAGATGCTGGAAGCCAACCTATCTTCCCAACTGGCTCCTATCACCTTTCCCACCCCACCTCAGCAACCAAATGACCCACTGACCGCACAAATAATTGCACTCACAATGCAGATGCAGCAGATGATCAACCATATTCCTCATCGGAGTCGGTCATCATCTAGTGTGTGCCTATTCAACCACTCTTGTTCACATACACCGAACAGGGATACATCATTTTATTGGTACCACCAGAACTTTGGTCAATGTGCGAGGAAGTGTAACCGGCCATGCTCCTTTAAATCTACCCCTTTGGGGAACGCACAAGCCAGTCAGTAACGGCGACGACCGTCGCTGGCTTAATTCCAACATATCGCTTATTTTTATATCAAATAAATCTACTGGTATCAGATTTCTCAACGATACCAAAGCCAAAGTGAGTGTAATTCCACGGCGAGCGGAAACATTTCCCCATTTGATTATCCCTTCCTGCAAGCTGCCAATGGATCTCAAATAGCAACATATGACACGCGCTCACTTACGCTAGATCTAGGATTGCGACGTCACTTTCGTTGGATTTCCGTCATTGCAGACGTTCAGAATGCTATTATCGGTGCTGATTTCCTGTCAGTTTTCGGACTTAGCGTTGATGTGCAACAAAAGAATATTCTGGATCGCACAACGTTGCTAACGGTGCACGGCACACAAACCAAGATTAATTCCATAGGTCTGCGTTCCCTCATAACCGAGACTGCACCACGATTTTCTGCGTTGCTCCAAAGTTTTTCAAGGCTAACAACTCCCTCGTACGATCCCCTAGAAGTTAAACACGAAGTAGTTCACCACATCAACACTACAGGCCATCTTACTACCGCTCAACCGCGTCGACTTCCGCCTGCAAAGCTGAAGGCTGCTAAAGCTGAATTTGATCACATGTTGCAACTAGGTATTATTCGGCCGTCAAACAATTGTTGGTCAGCCTCATTGCGCATAGTTCCTGAAATGTCAGTCGACTGGCGTCCATGCGGCGATTTCCATTCACTCGACAGCTTTACAACCCCCGATCGTTACCCAATTCCCCACATTCATGACTTTTCTCTTACTCTCGATAACAAAGCCGTTCTTTCCAAAATTGGCTTAGTGCGCGCTTATCATCTTATTCCCGTAGCCCCTGAGGATATTTCAAAAACGGAAATCACAATCCCGTTTGGTCTTTTTGAGTTTCTCAGAATGCCATTTGGTTTACGTAACGCTGCCCAAACTTCTCAACGTTTCATGGACCAAGTTACCCGAGGTTTTGATTTTGTTGATGATTATCATGATGACGTGTTGATTGCTAGTCGAGATCATGGTGAGCATGAAAAACACCTTCGCTTATTATTCGAACGTTTCGCCCAATTTCGAATCACTTAATCCCTCGAGGTGTGTTTTCGTTGTTGATTCACTGGAATTTTTATGGACATATAATCGATTCCAAGGGCATCCGACCGTTGGACACAAAAGTCAAAGCGTTACAAGATTCCCCCTTCCCGATTCAAGTAAAAAACTCCAACGTTTCATCGGTATGATCAACTACTACGGTCGTTTCACACCACACTGTTCACATTTTTTACAACCGTTGACCGACCTCCTACGGGATCAAAGAAAGACGTTGTTTTCAATGCACAAGCGCTACATGCGTTTAACACCGAAAAAAGCGCTTAGCGAAACCATTGCCTTGTTTCATTTTAATACCGACCCTAACATTCCACTGTTTCTCTCAACCGATGCCTCAGCAAACGCAGTGGGAGGAGTTCTCCAACAGCTTGTCAACAAGGAATTACAACCCCTCTCGTTTTTCTCTCAAAAGCTGTCCTCTGCACAAGCTAGTTACAGTACGTTTGGCAGAGAACCATCTGCGATATACTTGTCGATTCGGCATTGCCAGCACTTGTTAGAAGATTGAGTTTTCACTGTTCTGACCGACTGCAAACAACTCGTCTACACGCTTAACTCCTCACCGGACAAACATTCCCCGCGAAATCCGTCATCTTGATTTAATCGCACAATTCACAACAGATATTCGTCACGTTCCAGGACCTGCCAACGTCATCGCCGACGCCCATTCCAGACTACATATTGATGCGGTTCCAACTTCATCAGAGATAAGCCTGGAGAACCCGGCAGAAGCACAGCTGAACGACGAAGAGCTATCTCAACCAGATACATTCTCACCTCTCCGACTGTACAAGGTTCTCCTTCCTCATTCTCATTCCACCATCCTGCGCGACGTATCTACTCCCAGTCCGCGACCGTTTGTTCCAATAACTTGTCGTAGACTTCTGTTCGACTTCCTACACTCGCTTTTACACCCCGGAGTATGTGCCCCTCTCAAACTCACTTCTCAACGTTACGCGTGGCCTTTTATGAACTATGATGTACGTATTTGGGTAAAATTCTGTTTGCATCGCCAACGTAGCAAGATACATTATCATATTGTCTCCACACCTCGCCATTTCCCCACAACGAATTCTCGTTTCTTTCACATCCATTTAGATATTGTTAGTCGTCTACCTGCTTCCGATGGAAAGACTTTTCTACTCACTTGTGTTGTTCGTTCCACTCGTTGGCCGATGGCTATTCCCATATCAGACACTACTAGTATTACAGTTGTCAGGACGTTTCTGCTCCACTGGGTTGCTAACTTCGGTGTACCTTCAGTAGTTACTGCCGACAGAGGCGCGCAGTTCCAATGCCAGCTCTTTCGTGATATGGCGTGCATGCTTGGCTGCGAACACATTGAAACGACCGCCACGCATGCTAGTTGCAGAACGTGATTTCCCCAACTTTTGCCGTTTGGAAAAATATTCTGAAGCAAACCCCGGCTTTGGTAGCGTGGTATCTGCTTCAGAAACTGAAATCGACGAATTCTGCGCCATGGGTTGATATATGTTTGTTTAAATTGACCATTAATTGAAAACGGTGTTATCGCACATCTTTTTCGAAATTCCGTATGGCTGCTGCTCCTGTGGTGGTTTACGTGTGACGATGTCAATACAAGGATGCTGGAGTAATGTTCAATTTATTATATGATTATTTCCTTTCATTCATCATTTTATTGTTTTGCTTATATTCTAAATTGTAGAAAATGGATTATATTGCGACTTTCAAGGCGATGTTTGAGAATCGTGAATTTCGCACATTCTCACAGTTACGGGAATGTCTTCAGAAGTATATGGATGAAGTGGGCATTATTT
>JTDE01001068.1:34484-54064 GCA_014338405.1 Paragonimus skrjabini miyazakii
GACGAACAGTTTAGTTTGTTAACGCCATTCAGGACACCTTTTGATCGTTTCTGTTGGCTTCGTCTACCGTTCGGATTAAAAGTCTCCAGCGAAATATTCCCAAAACGACTAATCCAAGCAATCGAGAACCTACCTGGTGTCATGTGCATAGCTGACGATGTTTTGATCCACGGTCGTACCAAAGTCGAACACGACAAGAATCTAGAACTCTTTCTTGCCAGATGCCAACGGGTCGGCATCAAGCTCAAACAATAGAAAATTGAATATTGCACCAACGAGGTTATTCTCCATGGGCACGTTTTATCCAGAGAAGGAATCAAGCCTGATTCAGCAAAAATCGGTGGAATAGTGAATATGGCACACCCAACTGATGTGAAAGATAGTGCTCGTTTCAATGGAATGATTAACTACTTGAGTCGGTTTCTGCCCTGTTTAGCTCAAACCATGGAACCAATCAGGCTACTGACCCACAAGGATACGCCATGGGTATGAAAAAAGAAACAAGAGCGAGCATGGAAACATATCAAACAATTAATCGTCAAAGCTCCTGTATTACGTTCCTATGATTCACGTCTGCCTTTAATGATACAATGTGACAGCAGCCAAAATGGGATTGGAGCAGTTCTGATGCAGAACGGACAGCCGATTGATTTCCGAAGTCGAACCCTGAGTAGTGCCGAGACCCGATAAGCACAAATTGAAAAGGAACTGCTGGCGGAAGTCTTTGCTATGGAAAAAATCAACGATTACACACTTGGAAGAAAAGCTATCGTCCAAACCGACAATAAACCCTTGCTAACTATCGTGAAAAGCCTCTGGACAAGGCGCCACGCCGTTTGCAGGCAATGTTGGTACGCCTACAGAAGTACAATTCCGAGATCGGATACACTCCTGGCAAGAACATGGTACTGGCGGATACACTATCGCGAGCCCCACTGACAACGGAAGAAGAAAACTGCACTGGATATGAACAAGTACACCTAACGCTCGCGGAATCAGACTCGCGGTTACCACGAATAAGGCAGACGTTTGCCGAAGATGAAAGGATGGAGAAGCTCGAAGAGCAAAACAGAAACGGCTGGCCTGACAACACATGACAAGTGAGTGAGTTAATCCGCCCTTATTTCAAGGTCCGGGATGAGTTGACCACAGAAAACGGTCTTGTGTTCCGTGGAGAACGTTTGGTTATTCCCCGAGCTGCCAGAAAACTCACTATGCAAGAACTACACCGTTTGCACCTCAATGTGCGTAGTTGTACGAGATGCGCTAAGGATACCGTATACTGGCCAGGCATGACTAGTCATATCAAGGACTTTGCTTCAACCTGTACAGTCTGCAAGCAGTACGGGACCCGACAACCAAAAGAACCCATGGTGTGCCGCTCAGTCCCCAAGCGACCTTGGCAACACGTAGCGGTTGATCCGTTCTCGCATGCAGACAAGTCGTATTTACGTTTGGTGGACTATTTCAGTGACATTTTTGAAACTGAGAAGTTAAATTCTATACCAGCCGAGGAGATAATCGGCAGATTGAAAGCCCAATTCGCAAGATATGGCATTCCAGATTGTTTGAAATCAGGCGGTGGTCCGCAGTTTTCAGCACAACAGTTTGCGGAGTTTGCCGAAAAATGGCCGTGTAAACACAAAGTCTCCAGTCCACACCACAGCCAGTCTAACGGTAAAGCGGAATCTGCTGTGAAGGAGACAAAGAAAATAATGAGGAAATGCTTGACAGTCAAAGAAGATGCCTATCTGGCACTGCTAGAACACAGAAAAACCCCGTCAGCAGATATAGATTTGAGTCCGGCTCAACGGCTCATGGGAAGAGGAACGAGAACTCGAATACCACTTGTTAAAGATCGTCTAGCCCTATAAACTATCACGTGGGACACTGTAAGAAAACGTTTGAAACAACGAATGGAACGAGAAAGACAAGTGTATAACAAAGGGTTTCATGAGCTGCCAAGATTGGACGAAGGGGATGCCGTTTGGATACAGCCGTTTGGTATGGGCTTAGACAGATGGGCCCCAGGGATTGTGGAAGGACGATACGGTAAGCGTTCTTATGTGGTACGCACAAATCACGGAACATTAAGGAGAAACAGAGTCTACCTACGGAAGCAGGAAACTAAAAACACAAGTTCCGGAGCAGCTGAATCTAGTTATACTGAAGAGAACGAGTTCGTTCTACGAAACCGAAGAATACCAAAGATTCTCCAAAAAGGGAAGGATGTGGTGGAGTGCACCCAATCGTGTACGCCATATCTGCATTGGCCAATCAGATTGTTTGACAATGACCTATATATACAGTGTCCATAACAGACTAGATGAGATGTTGTGTGTGATGTAGTGAATACACATCTTGCTCTGAACCTGACTTGTTCTACAGTCTTATATAAACCCCGTAAGGCGTTTGAAATGATCCTTTGTCTATGCGAGAGAAAATGCGCTTAATCGTCATAAGAGCGGCAAATCCTTCTTTCGCCGCCATCTCATGGTGATACGTGAAACATAAGTCAGATAACAACCATATGCCCACATCTTTCTTTAGATTGATTTCCATGATGTCTACTGTGCCGAGTGCATTATGAATTACCAGGGGATTGCCAGAGTCTCCACTTAATGAAAAATGTGCGCATTTATTGTCATTTGGTGGATGGATCCAATCGCCCGACCAACGCTTAATCGCGTCAAGATCAATCTGCAGTGCAATGGGATCAGCTATATTCCAGGTTTTTAGGTCATCGGCATACAGGAGGACGTTCCCAGCAACATCTTTTGGATAGTTTCCAGAAGGCTGCAAACCAGTGACTGGACCATTTTGGTCAAACACTCCACTTGATAACGCAGGTCATCATAAGGCTGGCTGATAACTGTGTCCGCCAGCCAAGGGTTACGTTGAACATCCCATATTTTGTCGGCTGCTCTAGCAAGCTTCTCTATAGCCACAGCACAGTTGGAAGTTGCCAAGATCTTACGGGTCGACGATGACAGATTTTTCAACCACAACTGCCGAAAAATGCTATCATCCATCGTTCTACATCTAGAAAGCTACTATATGATTCATAAAAGCTGGGATCAAATAGGGTCAGCTAAAACCATTTCAAAAAACAGTTGGGCCGGCAATTGACTCTTTCAAGAAATTCGGCTTGAAGGTCGTTCAAAAGCAAAACGGTCCTTTTGGCGCGAATCGTGGTTTTTAAATATTTTTGGAACTTTTAGAGCTGGACTTTCAGGCTTAATACGTACAATACATTAATTGTAAACAAACAGCATTAATGGAAATATTGGAATACATCGAATAAGTCCCAAAAGGTTTAATTTGGTGATGAAACATTTTTTTACCATTTTGGCGAAAACAACTCGCCATTGGCGTTAGCCCACTTTTAAAGTCTTATACATGCGACCATTGCAATCCTCGAGATGAAATACGTCACCCTGTAGCCTGAGAGTGCTTCATATTGCGACGTTTTTAGGGTGTGTTCGAAATAGAAATGTACGACCATACAGTATGGCATTGCATTTCAACGAGAACACTAAAATATTTGATAGTTATACATGTATGACAACATTTCCAACCTCTTTGTCCATACGATATTTATATTATTTCTCATTGTTTGCCAGATTTCAGGTAGATACTGGTCGATGAAACGTTGCTCTTAGAAATGGTCGGAAATGACGCTATCATACCCAGCAAACACATGGCCAACTCCGAGGTGTTTTTTTAATGGAATATAGATGTACTTTTTTATTCCGGTAATTTTCGTTTTGCTGTTAATCGCGGTGTGTTCAGTGGTCACGTAGAAGATGTTTACGTTAGTATGTTCGTCGTAGGAGCGTTGAATTACATAAGTTTCGAACTACTTCAGTTGTTTAAGCGAATAACTAAGAATGTAAGGAAGGCTCCGTTAGCGCAGTTGGCCTACTCGGATCCTACTCTGGCCCACTAAAATCCCACTCTGGCCCACTCTGATCCGACTCTGGCCAGAGTCGGACCGGCTCTGGATTTTGTTGCACGCCCACTTGGATCCGACTCCTTGCCAGCTCGTGCCAGAGTCGGCGTGTTTATTGGGTATGGTTATTTCCATCTTAGGTGTATACGGAACGGCGTAAATAGGGGGTGTCATGTCTCACTCTATCATCGAGAAGCTTCAGAAGTCAATTCTGTTCACCCTACTGCATTGTTTCGGACCAAATTGGGGTCGTGTGACGTCCATGCGGAACAATATGCGGAAACAGATGAAATCAAGCTGCCTGCTGATCACCAGGAGGTATACATCTCAACCGATCACATTATGATGTTTAGAACGCCAAGTACTTATCGCAATGCAGAAAAATTTTCCAATCAGCATGACAATCAACGAAATCAGAGATGATTATCACCATGTACCCAAAACGCTTCAACTACAGGTTTTTCATCACTTCCCGCATGTGTACGTTCTCCAAATTGATCGTGGTAACAGTGGTTCGGAAGGAGCAGCTACTAGTGTAAACATATACTGCATACTCAGACCCTGATTATGACTTAAGTCAATCGGGCGTAGCAGCTACTAATGTAAACCTATAATGCATACGCAAGCGTTATTCATAACTTGGTTGACCGAGGTTGAGTCGTCTGTTAGTGTGAACGCATACTGCATACTCGGACGTTCTTCATAGTTTAAGTGAATCAAGTTGAATCATCTACTATTGTGACGGCATACTATATTGTGAGACGTTGTTGATAACCCAAGTAACTCTGGTGGAACAGCTACTAGTGGGAACGTCTGCTGCATACTCGGGCGTTAATAATAGCTCCACTAGCTGCTTCAACCTGATTCACTTGAATTACCAGTTACTTCTGGATAAGCAAAATAGCTTCACACTAACAGCTGCTCCACCCAATTTACCTGGGCTATCAACAACGTCTCACAATACAGAATGTCTTCACACTAGTGTCTACTCCAGCATGATTCAATTAATCTATGAAGAACGTCCGTATACGCGGTATGGGGTCACACTAGTAGTTGCCTCAACCTGGTTCACTTGAGCTGTTCATACAGTCTGAGTATGCATTCACGCTGGTAGACGCTTCAACCTCATTCACTCAAGCTGTGACTAACGTCCGAGTATGCAGTATGCGTTCACACTAGTAGCTGCTCCACCCAATTGGCTTAGGCTATCAACGTCTCACAATACAGTATGCCTTCACACCCATAGCTGCTCCAACCTGATTCACTTGAGCTACGACGGACGTCTGTCTACGCAGTATAGAATCACACTAGTAGGTGTTTCAGCCTCATTCACTTAAGTTATGGTTAACATACGAGTATGCAGTATACGTTCACACTAGTAGCTGCTCCATCCGATTGACTTAAACTATCAACAACGTCTCACAATACAGTATACGTTCACGCTAGCAGACGCTTTAACTTGATTAACTTAAACTATGAACAACGTCCGAGTTATAGTGGATGAGTAGTTATGCGCTAGACCATCGTCTATTAACAATTAAAAACGCTTTTCCCGAAGAACAAACGAAGCGTAGTCCCAACAGGCATCGAACTAAAGAACACAGTGGAGTTGGGAAACAAACCGTACATTTCAGGTAATGTTTGGAAATATGATAAGGAGTTGGCTCCATCCTAGTCCGTGACCAACGGCAGCAACCAAGAGGAGAAAGGAAAGAAGCGCTAGATGGGCCACAGCCCACCCGGCGGCACTCAATAAAGCGTGAAGCGAAAAAGTGCGTGAAACCTTCCAGTGCGTTAAACCAAAAGGTTGCTCAAAAAGGTTCGGATTAAACGACCTTGGAGAATAGAATAATAAACGAGTCGTTAAGAAAAGAGCAAACATTTGCTGCATGCAATTAGTTGCACGACTTGAAAAAGCGGCACTGAATTCGTATTCGGTCTCCTATACCAGACATACACAGAACCATGCGTACAGAACAGACAAGCGAGAAAACACGGTTGCAGCCGGGATCCTTAGAGAGGCCACACGATCGCTGGTCACAGAGTATGCAATATGCGTTCACATTAACAGACGCTCCAACCCCATTCAATTAAGATAAAAATAGCGCCTACATATGCAGTATACCCCTACCACCATATCCGCCCATCACCCTCCAATTTGATGGGGTTATGGTGAGGTGGCGGAGGGGTGGTGGTACCTGTGGTGGGGTGGCGGTGGGGTCTGCACTCAGATCACTCCGTCACCCCACCGTTTTATAAGTGAGTTGACAGTAGGGTACGCAACATCCCACCTCACTACTAGCACCACGACTGCCCCACCCGGGACCCACCAAATGGTCACCCACTCCGCCACGACCCCACCGTTAACCCACCGCCACCCCACCTTGACCCCTCCACCACCCCACTATGGCCCTACCTTCACCCCACTCTTACTTTACTACAACCCACCCTCGCCCCACCACACGAAAATTCGCCTCACCGTTGCTCGTTTATCGTAGAAACGAAATGTATCTGTACTAAAAACCCAAAACAATCGAAGTCATTTATCCCAGTCGTAATATCTACCGTGATCGGTGGATTGTTTTACAAAAGATCTGGCAGGTTTACTACAAATAATAGAGGCAACGAAGAGTTTTACAGGGAAATCACGGTTGCTCATCCTGAAGTCTTCAGTTAACAACTCTTTTAGTTCTGAAATAACAACTAACAAAAACTTTTCTATATGCGAGGGCTTACCAGGTCCACCAAAAATACCAACAATTGATGGGAAAGTCAAGGTTAAGTCAACAAAGCAGCATAAAATAGGCCATATGGTGTAGTTCGAGAACTCAAACACATTTAATCCGTCCATGTTGAGTTGAACAACCAACTTCGAAGGACCCTTCAACAGATGGGATACGCCGTCTAAAACCTATCTCACGCCAAGGTGAATATACTTCCCAGGCCCAGCAGTCCGCAGCACAACCGATCGTGATGACTTCAGCAACGATCGTAGATCCCTCGGTAAGCTTGAAAGGTGGGGACGTAGCGCATTCAACAGCAAACTGAACGCATCCATAGAGACGTTGGTTTAAATAAACCGGCTGCACAACCTCTCAGCAATATCATAACTGTTCTCCTCTTCAGTATCCAACGTTCTTGAGTTGCAGACAATGACGTTATGTGCAATCAGGTCTGACGTGAAACAGATGAACGGAAAGTAAACCCACGGTCAACAGGATAGTACCGTATGGCATGCATCAAAGCTAATTCAGCGTACGGTGCTACTGCTTGAACCACAGAAGTCACCGATCTTGACGACATCCGTTGACACCCAGTGTAAACAAAACTAATCAGATATTTACGAATGCGCTGATTTATTGTCCACCTCGATGCGAATGCACGTTTCAACATGTTCTACAACGATTTCATTATAACCGCGCTTAAGTAATACTGAACCGAAAATTACCCGGGAGGGAGACGGATTGATCGCCATCAGTGACCGTCACAATTATGTTGTGGTTAGCACACGTAAACATAGAGAAACAGAATTCTTAAAAATATGGCATACATTTTGAAAAATCGAACGAGTAATGGGGAGAAGGAAAAACCACATATAAGAGTGGTCCATTATTCACAGATGGATATGTGAACAAAAAACCATAAAAATGCGATGCAGCCCAATAACCCACTGCCACTCCAACGTGATCATACTCCAAACCCACCGCCACCCCACCACGTGTGTTAGAAGGGTACGTTTTCACTAGTAGCTGCTACGCCCGATTGACTTAAGTCATAATCAGGGTCTGAGTATGCAGTATATGTTTACACTAGTAGCTGCTCCTTCCGAACCACTGTTACCACGATCAATTTGGAGAACGTACACATGCGGGAAGTGATGAAAAACCTGTAGTTGAAGCGTTTTGGGTACATGGTGATAATCATCTCTGATTTCGTTGATTGTCATGCTGATTGGAAAATTTTTCTGCATTGCGATAAGTACTTGGCGTTCTAAACATCATAATGTGATCGGTTGAGATGTATACCTCCTGGTGATCAGCAGGCAGCTTGATTTCATCTGTTTCCGCATATTGTTCCGCATGGACGTCACACGACCCCAATCTGGTCCGAAACAATGCAGTAGGGTGAACAGAATTGACTTCTGAAGCTTCTCGATGATAGAGTGAGACATGACACCCCCTATTTACGCCGTTCCGTATACACCTAAGATGGAAATAACCATATGATAACGTCATTTCCGACCATTTCTAAGAGCAACGTTTCATCGACCAGTATCTACCTGAAATCTGGCAAACAATGAGAAATAATATAAATATCGTATGGACAAAGAGGTTGGAAATGTTGTCATACATGTATAACTATCAAATATGTTAGTGTTCTCGTTGAAATGCAATGCCATACTGTATGGTCGTACATTTCTATTTCGAACACACCCTAAAAACGTCGCAATATGAAGCACTCTCAGGCTACAGGGTGACGTATTTCATCTCGAGGATTGCAATGGTCGCATGTATAAGACTTTAAAAGTGGGCTAACGCCAATGGCGAGTTGTTTTCGCCAAAATGGTAAAAAAATGTTTCATCACCAAATTAAACCTTTTGGGACTTATTCGATGTATTCCAATATTTCCATTAATGCTGTTTGTTTACAATTAATGTATTGTACGTATTAAGCCTGAAAGTCCAGCTCTAAAAGTTCCAAAAATATTTAAAAACCACGATTCGCGCCAAAAGGACCGTTTTGCTTTTGAACGACCTTCGAGGTGAATCTTACAAGATGGATAATTGTGTAATGTGCGATCAAAACCAGCAGGCGCGCACTAGTTGAATTTAAATTGATGACGGGTCCTGCTGCCGTGTTGTCGGCGCCGTTTTTGTTATCGTTTGTGTAAGTTGTGTGCATGGCTTACTGGGCCCCTGACAAATGCTTGTTTCTTGTTGTTTCCTTTCACAGGACTATTGTTGTTATCCCTACTTTGAGAGAACGCTGTCCCACGGTGTCTCCACATTACCCAAGAGATGGTCCGTAAGTGTAACGGACAACCAGATAAGAAACAGTTGTAGTGGACAAGTGGGTATGAGCTAGACCCTCATCCACTAACAATTTAGAACGCCTTTCCTGAAGAGCAATCGAAACGCAGTCCCAACAGGCATCAAACTAAAGAAGGCAGCACGGTTTGAAAACAAACCGTATATTTTCAGCAATATTTTGAAATATGATAAGTAGTTAATTCTAGCCTAGTCTGGGACCAACGGCAGCAACTAAGAGGAAAAGGTAGAGAAGCGCGAGATGGGCCACAGTCCACTCGGCGGCGCTCAAAAGCACGCCATGCAAAAAGTGAGTGGAACTTTCGAGTGCGTTAAACAACGCTCGAAATGGTTCGGGTTAAACGACCTTGAAGAATGAAATAATAGATGAGTCGTTGAGAAAAGAGCAAGCATTCGCTGCGTGCAATTAGTTGTACGATTGAAGAAAGTGGCAGTGATTTTATATCAGGCCTCCTATTGCGGGCATACGAAGAATCATGTGTACAGAACAAACAAGCAGGAAAACACGGTTGCAGCCGGGATCCTTAGAGAAGCTACACGATCTCCGGTCACTACACAGACGACTTGTATGTTACAATTGCCGTCGGAGACGTTCTCAACGACATCGGTAGGGATTGAGTGAACTATGTGGGGTACATCATGGTTTACGACTTTGTGTGCCTCGTTCGAAAGAGAGCTTGAACCTTTCTGAACCAGAGAAGAAATTTACTAACCCCAAATTCGGGCAATTTGATGTGTACGGATGCGGTCAGATGTTCAATTTAATCGTCGTAGTCGGACATGGCAGCAAAGGATAGTCTTAAGCACGCAAAATCAGTGGAGCAGTGAACACGTTGTGGTGATTGGACAGAACACCGGGGAAAGTAAATAAACACAACGTGAAGGTACTACGGGCTCGTTGAGTTATGACGATGGAAAAAGGTGAAGAGAATTTAATCGTGTCATGCTCATCAATTTGCAGTGGTCAACGACGAGTTGCAGAATGCCTTAAGTAAGTGCAATCTTACCTCACTGGGCTATCGGTAACGAAAAATGAACGAATGCAACAGAATAGTTACGGGGTTAGAGGAAGTTTTGATAATAAAAGAATATGAATAACAGAAGGTGTTTATAAGTGTTCAAAATGACCGCCACAGTATTCCAAATCATCAGTACCCCGAAATTAAGGATATTACGGAGCTACCGTGGACTGCTGAAGCACGATCGGATCTGCGACGATGTCCGTAGTACACCGGAGCTAAAAAATTGTGTGGAAGATACGTGCAGTATCATCAAGCGACCGCACAGCAGAGAAGAGCAGACCGATACACAAAAAATTCGTTTTGTATTGCAAGTTCGCTTTTGTCAATTTGAACAACATGAAAGGGTGATGCAAAAACATTGTTGTACAAAAATGAAGCGTCGTTAGTAAATAAAAATATTTACAAAAAACTTTACAGTTTAGTTTTTTACGGCTGATTTAGAGTTCATGGAAATCAAATAAATGTTAGCATATCAAATATTTGCTGATAAGAATGAATAACGCAAAACGACGCCGCACGTTCAATTTACGGATAAAACGTACTACTATGAACGCATGAGTAGAGTAAATGTTAAACGTGAAATTGGAACTCACAGTCTGCAGTGTTCATTCCCCATGATTCGTTGGGATTAGTTACCCGTTGTTTTTGCCACTGTATCTACTTGTTCAAACGTTCAGCAAAACTGTATTGTTGATGGGATGACCTTATAAAATTAGATATACCGCACGAATTTTTGTCGCACTTAAGTGGCGTAAATGAAAGGATCGTACGAAACATTTTGACGGGTTGAGTATTGGACGTTGTATTCGGTGTAAAGCAGACGGATCCCAAGATCTTATGCAACCGCGCATTTGTTTGTGGTGTCTCTAAATCCGGTTACGGCGTAGTAGTTTGTATACACAGTCAGCTCAAAGTAGTTTTGATATATTTCACTTTGGTTCTCGCAAATGCTCAGGTGGCACCATGGAAAACATCACCATCCTGTGGCTGGGACCGGTGACCGCGGTGCTCGCTGTCTGCGTGCCTGAAATGGTGAGACGCAGCATAAGAAAAGAATCTGAAGAGATTTTCATGTGGGCCAACATTAATATCGTCTTACATTGCATAAAAACCTGGGGAAAGGTTTCGTATTTTGTCACAAATCAATTGGCGGCTGGTCATCAGTCGTCGTCTACCTGACAATTAAGACATACGTAATCCAAAAAATTCCTATGAACCAGCTCTGCGGAAGTGCTGGTGAACCTCACGAAGTTGCGCAGTGGTTGGAACCGAAGAATCTGAAGATCCAAAGTTCAACAGCATTCCAACCCAAAAAGACTGGATAATATACTCGACAGTAAGTAATCCACTGTTTTTATGGTAATCTTATTGAATCACATTTCTGAAGGATTTTGCCTGACTACGAAGATTTACTGCTTCCGTAAAATTCCACAGGAAATTTATCCTTACTGGCGATTTGATAACTAGCGTGATGAGAGTTGTAAAAATTAACGATACCCGATGCGCAGTTATCTGGATGCGTATGCCTCCGAACTCAGACAGTTGAGACCCTCTCTCAAAAATCAAATAGGTTATGACAGTTTTCTCAGTCAGCCCATTGGAAAAGTTAAGACATGTGTAAATCGACGATATTATTCGACTGGGAGGGGACCTGAACTATACAATGAAAGCGAGGCACCCAGTCATTTTTCTTAAATGTCACCCGATTACTAATCACACCGTTAGACATTTCCACGTAATGGAAAATCACACTGGACGATCACTGGTATTGGAAGCTATCCGTCAGGCGTATTAGATAGCAAAGGACGGCGCTACCGTCAAATGAGTAACTGTTAAATATGCCGACTGTCGGTGAAGATCGACAGCTGTGAGCCAATAAGTGCTGGTACCGTTACCTGTTGCTTATGTAACGTGCGGCCAAAACCAGCAAGCTCGCATGGGTTGAATATGAATTGCGTAATATGGCGTGCTGCTGTGTTGTTGGCGCCATTTTAGTTTTCGTTTGTGTAACTCGTGTTCATGGCTTACTGGACCTCTAGTTCATGCACGTTTGTGCTGTTTTCCTTTACAGGACCGTTGGTGGAACTCCTGTTCTGGAAGAACGCTGTCCCCCGGCGTCTCCATGTCGCTCTAAAGTTGGTCTACGGACAGTCAGAGTGTAAACGGCCGGCTTGTATGTTACACTTTGGTTTAAATCGAGTGGCGTTGTTTTGAAATTGCAAGATCCGATTACTTTGGACCGATTCCGGTTAGGTGCGGGTGTTGCCAAGAGAAGTGTTACCTATATATCCCTACGTACATGAAGACCAGGGCCGCACATACAAGAATCGCCTATGCTATCGCCATGAACGCTGTTATAACTACCCTGATGCAATATATCAGGCACCGGAGTCAATCATCAGATATATATATAGTGATAAAGGCACCAATTTTGTGGGTGCCACAGTAGAACTCCGTGAATGCTTGAAGTAGTGGGAACAGAGGAAAATTAGAGATTGTTTGCTGTACCAAGTAGTTCAGTTGTGTTTTTACTCGTCAGTATCCAGGCACACGAGTGATGTGTGGGGAACAGCAATCCGATTCGTGAGAAAAGTGCTCAGCACAACTGTTCACGGACATAATTTGGCGGATGAGATGTTAACAGGTTAACTTGTAAAAGTCAAAGGGATGCTGAACGACCGTCCACCAGGTTCGCTGTAGTCCGGTGGTATGACACACAAGCACCGATTCACAACAGCTTATTATTGCTGAAAGGGAACTACCCTATCCCAACCGGCCGTAGTATGTGAAAAAGCTATTTCAAACGATGGAAGCAAGTGCAGCGACCTCCTGGAACAGTCTGATTTTTATTGGTATTTTGTTGTACAATTCGACACCTCCTGATGAGGCATGTTTGTTCAGCTCAATTGTATGCCCTATTTCTCCGAGAGTAGAAATTATCCACTTTTCCGTTCCGCGCGCTACACGCAGGACGCTTACTGGCTGTACACTTTCTTGCCTCTGGGTCGTGGTATTATATAGAGTACTGCGCTGTTTGTTGTGTTATGAATAATTGCCATTGGGTAACTCATCAAATCTGGAGTGAGACTTTGTGGGAGAGTCCCCACACAAGTCAGCTATTCAACAACTGAGTTTGGGAAAAGCTAGGTTAAAAAGTATTTGCCCTCACTACAAGAGTGGCAAAAATAGTTGCTCACATTAAGGAATCTGAGAGTCAGAGACATGGTCCTGGTGACTTCAGAACTGGTGCCCATGAGACAGTAGCCACTAAGTTTCGTGGTAGGTAGCCTAACAGACAAAGACGGTCTAATGAGGACAGTCGATGTTAAAATTGTATACGGGATGCTGAAAAGAGACGTGAGAAAAAGTCATCTACTCGAAAGTGGCTGTTGTATACGCATCAAGACCGTCTGTTTGCCCCACACTTGGGCAAAGACTCAAGCTGCGTTCTGATTGGTCACGCCTTCATCAAGCAACGGCTCATTCGTCCACGCACGTGATGACGCTACCGCCTGTAAATGTCAGAATATCGTACGTAATCCTCGTGAATTGCGTGTTCTCTCTATCATTGTTATTGTCTGTAAGGTTTGATGTTGACTGCACCTGAAAAGGAATACAATAGTGACCAATGAGTATACCTGCGTCACAACGAAGTGTTGGATGCTAGTCATGGCGAACGGCTTTTACCTAACTGGGCCTTTCAGTGCAAGATTTCTGATGAGATTCATGGTGAACGGTTTTTTCTCCAGTATGATTGTAGGATATGGTTCTCGGCCACAAAACAAAGTTATTTTATATAACATGGCTGTCACCTCAGTTTAGGCATTGAGTTTTCTGAACCAAAGCACTAGCATAACGTCGAGGTATGGGACCCTAGTGGAATTTTTGGCCGTGTGTTACAGATTCTTGTATCCGGATTAAAAATCCCCCTGACATCCAATCCATGTGTGTTTCGTCCCACTTTAATTTTCTTGGTGACCTTTCACGTTTATAACAAATCCCTTTTCGACCTATCCAATTCAAGTAATCTTTACCGTGCACATATTGGCGTCCCTTCATATCTAGCTGGAATGTACTGTACTTCGCGCGCGTACCTGAAGGCCCGTATCTTTTTCAGTCGTTTCGTTTTACTATTGGCTGATCCATAAGTATTTAATTCACGTACATGCATTATCCAGAGACAATGAATAGCCGGCTTCGCATTTGCTTGCTAGCATTAACCTACTCTAGTGGAACCAAGAAAACAATCGACAATATTATAAGATAATCTACAATAATTGTCTACGATAAATTCCACCACACTAAGTTTGCTATATGTTTGAAGAAAGTTCCTGTTAGATATCAACAAATTCCAACGAATTCAATTCCTCCAATGTACTAAAATCCGCTGTTGCCACATTTAGCTTCCAGTAACAACGACCACGTGCAAGCAGAAACCGAGGCGCGCGAGGATGAAGTGTGTCTTCATTCAAAAAATGGACAAGTAGTTTATATATACAATGAATACAACAGGTATGAAGAATAGTATGTAACAAGAGAACAAAAAGGTAACAGACTCTACACTACGGATCCTTATTGCTTATATCCCTGTGGAGACCATCTGATTCCTGTTTGTTGCTATACTCTGTGAACGTGAGTTTTGCAATATTTATTCCGTTAATTACGTTAACAGTACTGTACTAACCGAGCCAACTTCTTTTGATTTTTGAGATGCAATTCCTATATGTGTCACCCAACGTTCTAACCACAACGTTATGAAATTGATTGTACCTAGGCGTTTCTCCGCTCACATCGATTTCCTCCAGTTTTTGGAATATCCTATATCTGTCCTCTTAGGTTGGACTGGAAAGAGATAAACGGATCATTCTCTTTTCAGAAGAGACCTAGTTGTGAACATTCACAGCTTCAGCTGGATTCTAACCAACGACAGAAACATTATGCCTAAACGCGACAAGTGCTCTCTATCAGCTGAACTACAAGGGTACGCTTAGAACTCAAAAATTTCACACTCGGACCCCGTTACCTACCCATCCCATTGTGTCATATGCAATGCACTAGGTAATCCAGGGTATAGTTTGCTCTGATAGGATTTCTCAAAGTAGTTCACGCTGAAATCCAACAACGCCACTTTGAGCAATGAACATGTAACATTGCCTAAGCAGTCGATTCTGTGCACCCAACTGGGATTGTATATCCACCTGCAATTTATGGTAGATGCCTCAAAAATTTCTCTCATGTTACAATTCTAGATCAATAAATATCATATCACTTCCATTATTCTACTGTATTATTTATCACTAGGACTAGTGTCTAACAAATGACAGGCACGCGCTATATTGGGAATCCCAGTCAATCACCCAGGATCAAATAGAATGCGTCCGGGATTAATGTAGACCATTGTGACGCGATGAGATCATCTAGGGCGCGGAGACTGTGCGTAGATCGAATTAGGTTACACTAGCCTGTTATAACAGGGTACAACAGAACGCGTGAATTCTCAAGACCCCACCCCCCCACCTAACGCCCAAATCAACTCAACTGCACCGAACCTGAATGATTATGATCGGGCACGAAAACAGTAACTTTCCGTTGTGTAGTGCTCACCGATTTATTTTATGTTTAAGTAAACACGAAATTTCTTGATCTCCACGAAGTGTACTCAGAAAGTGTAAGAAATTGATCTAAAACATCAGCAAGACAACTTGTTTTCCTAAACACTAGACGACGATTTTGAACCCAAAAGGTAAATCATGTTGATAGTTTGGAAATTTATTCATCATAGTAGAAATAGACGTATCAATTCGATTAAATGCGGTAAACAATACGACTGTAAAATACAACAGTCAAGTTATGAACCAGAAGGGCAGATGATATCATGAACTAATAGAAACTTGTAAATATTAGCTTTCAATGTGAGTAAACGATGGATCTTCTGGTATCCACAATGCTGTGCTTGATGTTCGTGAGAAACCCAGTTCGATGTCATTTAACGTTTGTGGACTAGCTCGGTTTATTGAACGGCGACCTTTACGGTAGTCCACATACCAATTCACACATTTAAAAGACATCACAATGCCGAACAGACAGACCACAATGCAAGATAGCTGTATCGGAAATACCAGGTCGCTGGTCTTCTCCATTGCAACGATGCGGACGAAAAAATCCTAGATTGTTGGAAAGAGACAAGGGTAACCGTAAACTCCTAGTGATATGATGTTCGACTAAACATGTAGTTGCAACCGAATACTCCAAACACATAAGGCAGACAACCGTTTGATCATTATAGCGTGTGTTCATATGTCACACTGTGATCAGAGTTATCATCAAGTTGACAAATGTTCACTTAACTACACATCCGTCTTTGCGAAAAAGCAATTTAATCACAGATAAAGACTTGTGAGTGGCACTAGTCCGTCAACTCTGGTATCTATCTGATCTGTCCTAAACCACAAGTTAGGCTGTGATTAATCAGCTAGATTAACATATGAGTCTAATGTCATGTCTACTAATTCACTGCTGCTCTTAGGCATCTCAACTAGTGATGTAGACCGGAGTTTATCATCAGCAACATATCCACTGTCATAGATCGACAGAGATTCGAGTCGAATCTGAATGACTGATCATCGAATTAGATAAACTGAGGAAACGGTGCTGTCACTTACCCTCTCCGTGCGGGCTGACGGGACTAAACAGCGTACATAGTACCAATCTCCGGCGTTCACATTTCCGGGTACAAGTAATCTGGCATATTTCGGCCTCCGACGAGTAAACCATCCCACTGGTTTGGTCAGACTATGGCGCCACTTTTCCTTGGAACTTTTGTCGAAGATAGCTTGTTGTTCACTTGACATCGAATAAACCTCCATAATCGGAAATGTGGATCGATTATCAGTTATTGCACACTGAATTGACTCGTCAGCTTCAACTTGGACCACACCCAAAGAATGTCCGGATGCCACACTTGGCTCTGGAACAATGGCCAGTGAATCTGGTTTTGGATGTACGCACAATGGACCGATCACTGAACTCCGTTCCAAGCGCATCTTCACTTCTGTGCGCTCAAGCTGCTCTGATAACCACCGCAAGTAGACAAGATTAGATGCTACTCGCGGTCGAACGAGACGCGGTCTGGATTCACAACGAACAAACGCATTGTGGTGATCGGAACGCAGGATCAGTCGCCATGACTTGCTAATAATAGCTTCATCTGTTCCAGTACCCTTCTCCGTATCCTCTTTGCTCCGTCCGTCCGTTCGATTCCGTGCAGACTGCACCGGATCTTTCGTGTCCACCAACTGAGTGGAGTAGATCATAACCCCCGATTCGATCAAGTAGATATGTGCATTTAGTTCGGTGTGAATCAATCGTAGTCCTCTTGCAAAATCGTCCGCACGCTCACAGAATAATCGGATCACACTGGATTCGCACTGTACGGTCACTGGTGCACCCGCTTGCAGACAAGGAATCGACTCGTGATTTTGTTTGTCAGACTGCAACCGAGGTTGCGGAACCGGTGAGCAATGTTGCGTACTGGACCAGTTCAAAACTGGCAATCTAATGGGACTGGCCTGAGGAACAACACACAGTGGATTTGGCGGTAGTTTCGTGAAATTCAATAGACCGGGGTGTGTGCGACTGGCTGAGATGGATGTCACACAAGCATAGTAGCCATAGTCGTCCAGCTCAACGGGACGAATGTCCAGAGTATATGTTGCAGACCATTTTTCTGGTGGATAACTGAATGCACGACGTGGGTGGAGTAAGCGTTCAGAACCTAGTCGGTGATGACGCTCTGTCAGTGTGTATTCCAGGATCAGCTGGGCTCCACGCTGAACAGCCAGTGAGTCAAGGGTTCGGGCACGTAACCATGTAATCCTTACCGGGCGGTATATATCAGACGAAAATGTGGTGGCAAATGATGGACAGTGAATGGTTGTCGTATCTGGCAGAATAACCAACCCGGGTGTAATTTGCAACTGGTTCAGCGTACGTGCTTTGTGTGTCAATATGGCGGTCTGTACATTAAAACTGGTCTTTCCAAATAAGCGGTCCTTTATTTCGGAGAAGAAATGGAGCCAGTTCTGCTTACATCGTTGTGGCATACTCAGTGGACCTCGAAGTGGCCAGTGACATTCTGCGGTTCTCAGTGTTGCACGGAGCTTTTCGAGACCGGATCTTAATTCTGGTCGTAGGGTTAACTGTTTCCACCACTCTCGAAATACGTTGTTCTGCTGACTATCTATTTGGCCAACTTGCGTCTGAGACACGGAGGAGAACACATCATTTTCGTTATCTTTCTCCCGTTCCGTATAGTGAACCGATGAACTGGGTGGCCAAATTGGAGGTTGGTGTTGGTGCCCAACCGGAAAAGGCGCATTTCTCTCGTCAGCGTGCATACGAGAATGCTTATTGGGTTCTACTGCATATTCCAGGTCTTCGATCAATCCGCTCGTTATTAGCCCCCTTCTAGTTTGGTTGATGTTCTTCCGGTCAGAAATCGATGTGTCTACTTCATTCCTTGGAGTAAACAGCTGTTGTGGCCAAATCACTATGCCGTTCTCTTTAGTTGATTGGTTGTGCAACTCATAACCAAGCCGACGAGCCACCTCGTAGTTGAGATGGTGCACAGACGGTTTGTGGTCAAACTGTAAGCTCGTTCTAATACGTTCCTCAAACCTATTAGGGACAGCAAAGAAAACGCTTTCCGAACGGTCTGGAAATTTAGTCTGATTCGAGTTGAATCCAGTGGGTTCCGTCCGAGTCCTACGGATATCATCAAAAGAATGGACAATGCGCGAAGTAGCATTGTGTTTGTCAGTTCTATGTTTCCGGGTCCGTGGAAACTTCTCTCTGTCAAGCCTATACTCCAGCAGTAGCCTATATTCGTTCGAGCTGCCCGCAGATAACCGACCGTCCAACGGTGGACGACATCTATTCAGACCTGATATTTGAGGTTCGGACGACGCTCTCTTGAACTTGGTATTCCCGCTCACCAGTGCGGTTCTCCCTTGACGTCTGCGCAACACGAATGTGGCCAATAATGTTGCATCACTGACGACTCGATCCTCAATGCCGAACAGTGGGGCTACGGAGTCGTGTTCTCCAATACATTTTATCTTCTGTTGTTCAGAGTCTGATTTCATTCGCAAGGTGGCTACTGGTTCGTCGTCCTCATCTTGACTCTCTGTCTTATCGGTCACGCAAACATAATCACCAGATTGAGTCGGCTGACATGTATGGGACCATCTCGTTTCCGTTTGGTCGCCCTTCATCCGATCTTTGGTTTCCTGTCTCCATGCGGTTTCCATACTCTTATCCTGACTCCGTTCATCTTCCAACGGATCTGACATCCATTCAGCTTTCTCCAGGTTCTCACTCGTTACATCAGCGCTTTCCTGCTGGGTCATCTCTGTTTCATCTTCACTGACAAAAAACGAAGCCAGCACATGGTCGCTTAGCTGTTCTCCATCACACACGCATGTGGCTGTGCACTGAAACGCGTAGGCTCCCGGTCTGGGAAGTCTGGATAGGAGCAATTGGTCATCCACACAGGCACTG
>JTDE01001068.1:74481-87283 GCA_014338405.1 Paragonimus skrjabini miyazakii
CCATGCTGACGGGAGTTTGACACAGCTTCTTTACAGTGATGAACCGCCCATTCAAATATCGATTGAAAGTGGTTGTTGATGCTTCTTTCGCAAACTCTGAATTGGCACGCATCTTTAAAAATGCGAGAGTCACTGTCAGGACCGTGGAGATCCACTCCAGTATCATGTCGACTTCCGATTCATTCAAAATTTTATTTCTATGTCCTGTCCGCGGTTACACCTCGTAACTGATGCAATCGACATGGAGCCACTTGTACGCGGTCTTGCAATTGACTCAGTTTAGGCGAGCTACCATGCGCCAATCATCGCCTCTTTCGAAAGCTTCAATAATGCGTCAGCGCGTATCGGGAGTGATGTGGCTGAACTTGCGTCTGTTACCCATGGCTTATTTTGGCACACTGAAACGTGTCACTGAAACGGCACCCGTGTTGTAGGTCACAGGATGATTGACGACATTCATTGGTTTGTGCTCTCTGCCCCCTCTGGGCTGGACTCTGTATTCCGATTGGACCACATGACGGTTTTCACAACTCAAGTGTCCCCTCGGACATCGTCCTATCGCATCAGCCAATGCGTGCATTCGCAATCAAAAAGACCGCAAAACATGAGTCCACTAGGCCAATCACAAACCACCTACACAGCCTAAAAATACAATGGAGAAATTCTACTGCTCCAAAACGAAAGGCTTTTACACGAATGATACATTCTTTTGCCTGAAATAGTAACCAGAATAGAAAAAGTTGTAGACCTGCACAATGTATTCTTCTGAATACCCCTCATTGAGGATTGAACATCCAACCCCTTGCCTCTCTGTGGACGACGTATTCCATTGCACAATTCCACCGGTAATGTTGAGTTCTCCCCTCGTGTCCCCAATTCCACAGTGCGCGCTGACCGTCTGGCCGTTGTCTGTGCGCGTGTGCATGTGTGCCCAGTTTCCTGCTGACGAATCATGTGATCGTTCACTGAAAGGTGTTCGATCCGCATGCTGATTCACGCCCTTGATTCCACTTTGAGCATAAGCTTACATGACTGCTGATCACGCTTAGTTCACTCGCTACAAGACACGACCTATTCTGTTGACTACCTTTCCGTGCTTATTAGGCCAAACACCCTCCATCCGCTTAGCAGAAATCTACGTTCCATCTGACTTAGGTGGTGTTGATCGGACGACCTGAACGCTCGTTATGTTGTTGGTTCCACAGCGATAAACAACGGCGACCTGCTTGCAGCTTTAGATGAGCTACAGCAGTCCGATTTTCATATGGATGCGTAATCACTGGAGTTGTATTCATGCGGGTGAGCGTTTTTCAAACGGTAATTTTGATAAAGGAAGCATCCATATTACTACTACTACTAATAATAATAAGCATAGTGACTCGCCACAACAAATAGTAAACTAATGTCAGTTAGTAGCAATTGGTATTCATCTCCCGGAACGTAGGCCCAGTGACTTGCGTAGCCTACCGCTGAAGAGGTCAGGGAAGATGACGGATAATTAAATTCAGCAGTGGGATGGGTACTGTTGTACAACTGTTATTCGTGAAATATGCACAATTTCTAAAGCGCGACAATGATAGCTTCAAGGAAGTCGTCGTGTGCATATTACATGTGTCTTGACAGGTGCTAAGAATAAGATTATGATCCACAGAAATGAAAATCAATTTGTCATGGTTACAACTTGGAGCCGAGCTGATAAATAATTTTGATGACTGTACACATTACAGTAGTCGTAATGGACTACACTCCACATCGCATAACTAAGTACAGCCATGTGTGGTCCTTTGACTACCTTGTGAATCCGTTCCTATAAAACCAACTGATAACCACAGCACATTGATCACCACAACCTAGTGTGCTCAGTGGTCTGTGAACAAATCACTAAGAGATGTATGTTTCATTAGCTGTAAAATATAACGATATCTCGATATGCCGAAAGAAATCGCAAATAAAAATAACCCCAGATCACAAGCCAAAAATTCAAGCGATTTTTCCAGCAGTACGATATTTAAAAAATGTTTGTATGGGACCCAGTTATTCAGTTGCCATTAAGTAAATAGAAAGAGTGAATGTTCTCAAAAGGAGTTAATTAAACATTCACATGCGCAGTGTGAAGTGAGAGGATATTGCTATTGAAACATCTCCAGTTTACAGAATCACTTAGCACCGATATACAAATAAAGGTCCGGCTAAAGTGACATAGGACTGTGATCACAGCTGTCGCATTCCCATAGACTATCCAGTCGGACCCTTTCGAAAAGAACAAGCACTAGACTCGATTTTCGCTCTCATTAGAGCTCGTCAGTAGTGCATATCCTCGCCACTGCCGGGACTTGAACCACGGACACGCTGTTCATGAGGCATCCGTGTTCACCCCACTGCGCCATTGACCTCCCGTTAGGCAAGACCGAATTATCATATGTGAACGCTCAACCATTTTCCCTTGTGAGTAATGATCAGGTTGCCCGATCGTCTCGAAATGGAGATACAGTAACTGTCTTGTCAACTCCAATTGATAACCCCGCGATTAGAACTTCCTAGACAGGTCGAGATCTCCGATCTCATTAAACCTGCTAGGCGATATTTTAGATTACTGATGAGTAGTCGGGGATTTGGTTGATTTCAATTTGAACATCACTCACAATTGATCACAGCTGTCGCATTCCCATAGACTATCCAGTCGGACCCTTTCGAAAAGAAGGACTAGACTCATTAACATATCTACCGCTCTTAATTTCACGGGTTTAGATCAGATACGATATGTGTAAGTTAAGCTGCAAGTAGTGCAACGGTATAGCGTGGGTTATACGCAGTTGTCCACTGACTTCGGCAAATGTGTCACGTTAAATCGAAAATGGATAGATCTTTCGTTAACTCGACTTGGTCGGGAGACCTGAATTTGAAAAAGCTGTTCGAGTAATTGATTCGGAGTACCCCTTTGTATGGCGATCGGTACTTGTAGGTTATCTCTAGATGATTCAAAATCACGTTTCTATTTAATATCGACACAATTAGTAAACCCTAGTGTAATAGCGTAAGTTACTGATTGGTAATTACGTATTGACAGACATATCGACCAATGAAGTAATTCGACTTCAAGGTCAATGGGCGTATAATCAAGTGTTACAAGTTAACTTTTTTTCTGTATGATTTGAAAAATGCTACAACCAATTAGATCCAGATCGCCTTATCTACTAATTGTCATGGTTCCTCCCATCCTATTGTTTGCTATGTCTGTTTTCATTGAAGGTGTCAACAACATCATCAGTATCAACAACAACAACAAATCGCCTTGTTTGCAAGTGGATAGATGTTTCGTCAATAGATATAAGGATTAGATAGCGTTTAACATCAACACAGTTGAAAACAGCAAAACCCTCAGAAACAGTGACTCACAGGTCAGAACAGTGTAACTCACTTCGGACTGGACTTCGCCGATGCGTTGGTAGCAAAGCAACAGGTCACGATTCGAATGAAGGCCAATGGTGAGACGTGTAGTCACACTCAGCTCTGGTCCAACTTTTGTTTGAATTGTGGAGCCCAGGTGGTGTACACATGCGTCTTCTAAGTGTTGAAGATTAGGCCGTTGAACGGTGTGCAGCATCTTGACCTGCTCCAAGTTACTCAAACATACAGTCAATTCCGTATACAAGAAAATATGATTTCGGGAGATCGGAGAGAAGCTACTTTGATCGGTGTAATTTGTGACACAAGTAACATCCACTTGGATTTCGTTGAACCAAAAATTCTGCGGTACTGAATGAACAAACCATGGTGATGGGATTGGCTCGGGTAGTTTGCTTTTACCATCTCTGCACACTTGATCAAATACCTGTGCCCGTTCGATCTGTAAAGTCGTATCGTCAATGGAGTAGTGACATGAATGACAATCTGTGACTCCCAGGAACCGAGTCAAAATGTGCACTACACTACTTGGTTGCATCATATTTTCAACGCGCGATTGTAGAGGTTTGAGTAGATCGGACTCAGAAGAGTGTGTCCAAGCTAGAAGAATGTTCGGCTGAGCTTTGCGTACACGATTGAGTGCTCGTGTGGCACTGTCTCCCAACGTGGTATTCACCAGACCGTCAAATGTCAGCAACACTAGATGAGCGCGATCCTGCTCGGTAGGGTTTTGCCGATCTAGCTCCTCGATCACTTGCTCCAAGGAAAGTGGCATTGATGAACAAATTTGACGATTTGTGATTGGCTTGTGATGCCTGGAGTAGAGGGACTGGGCTATTTGGGTGCGTGATTGGTTGAACCAGAATGGAGTTGACTGTGCCATCGAGGCGGTGGCTTCAGCTATATCGTCTCGAATTAAGTTGATGTGAACTCGATTGGGTTCGACTGGCAAACCCAGAATTAGCTGACGCACGAAAGTGAGGAAGTAGTAGCCGTAAAACTGTATCTCCCCGTCCGGACTGGGAGACAGCACACAAGCAGACATGAGTTTCGAACTGAGCAACAGCGTCAAGTCCAGCTGGACGCGACTGGTCGGACAAACAGATACAGTCAAATAGATGGTTTTCTTGATGTGATATTCTACGTCTTCCACAACGTTACTCGCTTCACAAGTGTAGAGATAACTCATCCCTCGATAACCAGGCTCATCGGGTATCCGTAGCATCGGTCCATGCACTTCCAAGCCCTGTTCAGGCATGTCCGACATGGGTTTCTTTGGTCCACCCCACCCGCCAATGTCAGCAGGCAATAGGCTAGCGTAGTCCACATCACCCAGTTTCATGTGAACATACTTAGACGCTCTGCTCCGGATCCATCGATAGGTCAGTTTGGGGAGGCCATAACCACCAGTGCAGACGAACTTCGATCCAAGCGCCACGGGCCTGGTCTGGAATGTTTGAGACACAGTCTTGATAACCAATTCTCCGTTTGCGGGTTCCAAAATTGTGAACGACCGAATACATTCAGTGCGATATCTTTGATCAGGTCCAGTTGGATGAGTTTTGTTCCCAAAAGAAGTAACCGACGCTTGACCAGCAAAATCGTATTGAATATAACATATAACACGCAGCATTCCAGTATATTCACTGACATCCACACCGGTAATTCTGTAAACGTGAACATGATTGGTTGCGTTCATCTTCGTAGTAACTAATGTCCCGTTTCGCCGAGGGTTGACCGGCACATAAGTGTTTGTGTGTGGATCATGCATACGATACTCGAAGCCATATACACTGGAGCTGCCAGCCTCTAGTTTCCGACTGTACGTGCATTGAATATAAGACGTCTGATTGGACAGGAGATAATGTGTCCCGTCAGGGAGACGCTGTTCAACACTGTCAATCAGAGACCCATTTCGTTCCACACTCATGTTGCATCGGACAGTTGGTAGAACGTGCAGAAATCGCTGGTTCATTCCCAAACTGGGTGATTGTGGAAGTATGTCAAGAACATCACATTTATAGTAGCCGGTATCAGACTCCTGTGCCTGGGACTGATAGAGAGTGAACATCCTGAGGTGGAAATCATTCCGAATGCTGAAACTACTGGAAATTGGAACCAGATGAGAAATGTTTGGATCTGCACTGAAAGAACAATGACTGATGGTTACCTCCTGATCGCCCATTCGACCTCGCATGATAATCGTATCACCTGAGTTGATAAGACCCTTCCAAGTAACTCTCACGAGTGCCAGTCTATAGTCAACCGAGTAGCACGACTCGTTTATCTGTCGATTGATGGGTGCCGTTTGTTTGATGTTCATCCAAGCCCCGACCTGCTTCAGCAGCTTATCCCCAATTGTTGATTCGATCAAATCTTTATTGCCTTCTCCATAGAGTGCGTTTACCGCACCAAGAACAATGGCCACATGTCCAGGCTGTATGGTGCAGTTGGCGCGCATGGTGTGTTGTGCGTCCCGCTGGACACTGATTTGGGAACATGTGTCTAACAGCACTGTGCTCTGAATCACATAGAATAGCCACACAAATGTCCAGCCATCGGGCTCACCGACATCTGCACTAAACTGGATGGAAATCGACCCCTCTTCAGTTAATTGAGACAAAGATGACCCTCGTTTTCGAAAGACGTTTTCAGTCACATGAACACGTTGTAGATGCTGCGTCAGTTGATTCAGGTTAGTCTGAATCGATCTAGCTTGGATTTTTGGCCCACGCGGCGGATCAGCTGACAAGAGTTTTATTTTGGTCACATTCTGAGCTTCAGTGCATTCAGCTAAATCATGAAACAGGCAAACTTTGGGAAAGCGTAACTGGCAAACTACATACCACCTTTTCACCGTTTCCAATGGAACAGGCAATTGAATTTGAAAAATTGTGTTTACCTGTACTGTGACAAGCGTATGCGAACTATATGATGTTGACATTCGTTGTGGTTTTGATCCTAGTAGACCATTCTTGTAGTCCTGCACCGACAGGTGTCGGATGTGAGTGACCGGTCTGTGTATTGTTTGTTTTGTAATCGGGTAATTGCAACTGAAGCCAAAACGTCGGCCTAACAGTGGGCGGTAATTGCACTCTGGGATTTCGTTGAGAATCGGATGCAGCTGCAGTCTGATCAAGGAATCATCAGGAAGTACCAACAGCTGTCTTCTTACAAACACGGTTGTAGATGAACATGTGGTACAGTTTGATACAAAACAGCTAAACCAACCGGAGTCTGTGAACTCAGCTCTAGCTTTTGTCACAGTGAAGTATAGTAAGTTTTCAAATCGTTCAATGCGAAACTCGTTGCTGATAGAGGCTCCAATAGATTCTGAACTTTGTATGCATTTGGGTACAGTGTGGCACTCTTTACTCAATCGACCGATCATCCGGATTGGTGAGCCAATTGTGACAGTTGCCCTCCAACCGACCCGAATCCAAGTGAATCGGTATGTGACGTTGCATTGCGGTCCACAATTTATCAAATTATCCGTACCACTACCGTGTGGTGTTTGCACAAACCCGAGCAGTTGACTTAGTTTTTGTAACAACATGTTGGCAAGTTGCGATTCGAAAACTGTCAAATTTTGATGAAAGTTAGTGGAATGCATGGCATAGATAAACAAAGCTTGATGATCCAATTGCAACACACATGTGAATTGAGCGAGATGCCATTCTGTTAATCTATCCTGTGTAGCATCTGACGAATTCTCAAATGACTGGATATAGAGTGTAGTTTGACACTTTTCGTACAACAGTTGGGAGGACTTATTGTAAATCAGCCAAACACCAGTCCATCCAGTAGGAATGCCTAGATTAGCCAGATAATCGCCTCTATATACACCTTCATTGATCAATTGTTGTGTCTGATTCCTAAGATTCCATTGTTCACATTTTGTCGCAGATGATAGTTGAAGCAGTCTGGTAACACTTGGTTGTTGCGTACGAACGGATTCTCCTAGTATGAAGGGCGGGCGGATATTGGAGACTTTCAAATACGCTGTTTCATTCCATGTGATGAACTTACTCATAAAATTGATACATCCTTTACTGACTAAGTGCGACAGATCAAAGTAACATCCGACTCGTAAACTAGCATTTCCAATCTGCAACGCCATGGGAACTGTCAAGCTGTAGACTAGGCTAACCATGCTAGATTCCGGCAATGATATTTGTTCAAGCACAACAGTCGATAGCTTCGTTGTGGACCGATTGTCTGCAATCAGATAATAATTGAACTGAATTTGCGGACTCAGCCAACTAATCCCGGTTGCTTGGTATTGGCAGTGAATATACAACCTCTGTTCCGGGTAAACTTCCAACACATGACCGTAGTCGAGCGTTTCAACTGAGTGTGCGTGATCCGATGAAATCTTATCGAAGCTCAATCGCATGAGAAATGAATCTGGCAATACAACCACACGCCACGTGTGAGACACAGCGCGATGTAAGACTCCGCATTTCGGACATGCTTTAATTTGGCAATGATAAGTGCCGGAATCATTCAGTCGTGCCTTTATATTGACTAATTCAAATGTACCTATTGTTCGGTTCAGGTATAAGTGGAACGAGTGACTATCCAGACTGATGGGGACTTTGTCAATATTCTGACCATCTGAGTTCCGATGATACATACAATGTGGTATACCCTGTCCACCTGGTCCCAAAATACTGAACATCACTACAGGCCTGTTAACCGCTACGTGCAAGCGTCGACGCACACAAATACGTGTAATGAGGTACGTGAGACCACTGTCTGATGGAACAAAGAAAGGAGTAGTTCGGTTGTCTGTTGGATGAGTTAGCCATTTTCTTACCTTACGTTGAACCATTCGTAGAAATCTTTGCCGTGGCACATTGATTGGCATTTTTTTGTTGAAAGTGTTTAGACTGACTAATAAAATACCAAAATGTTTGGACAATAAGGGACACATGATAGTGACGTGCACGAAGTGCCGACCTTGACTATCAGCATATATATCCTGCTGTTGAATGCTATCGGGAATAGATGAGTTATCTAGGTCAAATACTTTAAGGTGTACACAATTAGCAAACCGAACCACACTTCTATATTCGTATAATAAATATACAAAAACCTGACCTTTGGGAAAGCCAAGATTGGTGATGAAATCTAGACGAACTGGCCCATCCAGCAAACAACGACTGGGACCACTTGAATGGAATGCAATCGCACTCGTAATAGACTCGTTCATCGGACGCCGCAGTGCTTGTTGAAGTGTCATTCTACTTGTGTTGATAAAATGATGAAATATGACTGGTGCGATTTTAACATTTGGAATGATGGTGCTGTTTTGCACCAGTTTAACTTCTAAGTTTTGTGAAGTCAAGTCCAACGGGGCAGATACCAGTGGTGGTAACTTCACATGACACTCGACTTTTAGCAAACCGCGAACATGTCTGGGTTTTGGGGTTCGGATGGTCCAAGCATAAACATACGTACGATTTCGTTTCTCGTGAATTATGGCAGTTTGTGTGGCGGTTCTATTGTTAAATACAACCGTTCCATTCGGACCGGTGTACATTAGCCAAACGACAGCATTAACAGTGTAGGCCCAAGGGCTCTGAAAAACGCAGTATACGTAGACAGATTGATCGCAATCGGCATCAAAAGATGAATTATTCCTGGCACTTCGAAAAGATAAGATGGCTACAGCCTCAGTGTTTTTTAGTTCTAAAAAAACGAAAGTTCGTAGCAAGGACGCATCTGGTAGGACCAATAACAAACGTGGTGAAAATCCGATACGATGCTTCATAACATCGTCACCAGTTACATTGCACGCATACAGACCAGAATCTTTGTGTTGAACAGCAGATTTTTTGAGGAAAAATGATAGAACTGTCTCGGTCGTCGGTCTCTCAACTGTGAAATCATCACTAACTACCGCCCATGGATTAGATTGATTGACCCGGTAGAAACATTGAACTGATGTGGCGGTACTCACAGCTGAACCGAGCATGCGCACAGTGGTGTTACGTGTAACGGAGGCCGGCCATCCCATGAGAAGTTTCACGACTCTGTATGCGGTCAGAGAATTCAACGGTGTCCAAAAATTCGACTCGTTTTCGTTCTTAGGATGGTCAAGCCAACTAAGAACCATGTGGCGGAATGCTACTTGAATCAGTGACAGAGTAGACGGTCGTACTAACAGACTATCCTCCCCGGTATATGCCAGTACGGATGTAGTAATATGCTCTGCACGAAGCACACAAGTGAATGAAGCTTGCACAAAGTTGCGCCAGTTCAAGTTTTTATAAGCGTAGTCGGCTTTCAATAACAACGGCAAATTCCAGTCGTTCAAATCTCTCAATTCGACAAGACGACAGGGGTCCTCGAATAATCTACCATCTGCATAAAGGAATATGGACCAAGCGGCGATGCGCCCACGCGGGTAGCCAAGAGAAGCGTGAACAGTGAACGTGGAAACAGTCTCATGTTGACGTTTTTTAAACGATTCCTTATGAAACACAACTGACGTCCGGGTCTGACCAGTCAGTTGATTGAAAGCCATCTGGAACAACCTATTATCGGATTTGACGAACTCAGAAAACACATTCGGTCGCACTGCCTCAATACCCTCCATCACCTGCTGCGCTGTGACTTTGATGGTGTAACCTCTGGTATGTAAATCTAACGGAATAGCTTGTTCCAAAGTGCAGTTCACTACGCATATGGCCAAAATGCGTACAACTCGCCCGTCAGGGTTTGCTCTTGGAAAAGTGAAATAATACCGATTCAAAATATACTCCTCTCTTGTCAAAAGTTCAAACGACCGATGGACAATGGGTTTTGCATAGAATCCGTGATAGTAATTTCTGACAGAAAAACCGTAGCTTAATTTAAACGTTCCTGGTAGGGGGGCTCGGAATTCGCAGTGTACATATACGTCTGAATCAGTCATTACGAGCCGATAGATCCTTCGCAGTTTGTAAGGAGCAGAAACCCATTCATCCTCGTTGTTCAATAGTCGATTATTCAATAACAGTTTCAAGGAGGAGTTATCCGGTATGACTAACAACATTCGTGGACCGAACACGATGACAGTTTCGTGGCTGCCGCGAGCACCTGTAATTGTTGCGTTACATGTGTAAAAGCCGGATTCTTCGTATGTGATATTCAGGAGGCGGAAGTAATAGGCGAATGGATTTCGAGTTTGAACATGATCGTTCAGTCGCCCAGAAACATCCGTCGGGGCAAAATGCGTGCGGTTGGCTGAACGAAAACATCGAATTTGATGCTCATGTGTTGGCACTGTTCCGAGCATTTGCACTGATGAGCCGATTTTGACAGACGCTCGCCAGCCCATGTTCAGTTTGATCACAATATAGGTAGCCAACATCTCACGTGGGAACCGAACTTCTGTTGGCTGCTCATCCAGTGGGTGGGCATACCAGTATTGAATGACTGATCCTATATACCCGAGCACATGTGAATCCAAGTTTGGTGTTGATTGTTGCTCACCTTCGTGTACATTGTAGACTACGATTGCAAGAGCCACGTGTTCTGCTCTAATAGCACAGTTAAACTCGGCACGGGCGTAGCCATCACCTCCGGAGTATGCATAGATCGCATGCATTAGTAATTCCGGATACTTTTCTACCTCAATTGATTCGTTCAAATCTATAAGGTGGCAGCCGTGTAACTGTTCCATCACCAAGTCATCACCATTCACTGCTGAAAAGAACAGACCAAGCACGATACGAGCCTTGGGTCTTGCCAGATAGGCCAGGATTGACAAACGGAAAAAGCCTTCTTCCATACGATCTTTCCCGAAAACCGATGCGTGAAATACTTTTGCCGCGTATCTGGTCTGTGTTGTCCAATTTCGTATTATGTACATCAGCTCCTTGTTATCACTCTCAGTCAATTCTGTATAGATAAATGGTCGTGAACGAGGATCCACAAACACAGGACGACTTTGAATCAGAGGTCCTATCTGATCACGTTTTCGTAGATCGAATTCATCCACAAATGCATTGTCGCTGAATGAGACTACACAAGATGCATTCAGAGGTCCAGGGTGAACGGCGGGGTCAGGGCCAACGAGTACATAAACTTGGCATGCAAAACCTGTCATTACTATTGTTTCATTGTGCTGACTGTATGAAATTGTCGTAGTTTTGCTGACCAAATTCTCACTCAGTTCAAACTTAACGCGATAGACATCACTCCAAACGGGCAAAATCCTTATCATACAATACACATACAGATTTTGCAGGTAGGGTAGAAGTGGATCTTTCGTGTTTGCGTTGACTTGATAGAAGTTATCGTTCCGTATTTCGTCAATGCCACCTGTAACGGGAAATCGGCTATGAAAATGCACGGACAATATATCCGACTGTGGTAGTACAATCAGCCTGCGTGGTCTAGTCAGCTGATAGATCGGACATCCGGAAAAACAGCTAGTCACCTCACAGAAGTAAACTCCAGAATCCTCATAAGTGGCAGCCTGTTGGGGTAGATAATAAACCATGAAATTAGTCATATTTTGATATACAACTCGAACTTTTTTGGACTGTAGGCTTTTATGATATATTGTATACTGTTTTGGTTCACTGAGCTCGTTTGACAGTTGTTCATCAGGTGTCCAGTTTGGGTGAGAAACAAGCATTTGCCAGTGCTCATTTGGATAGATAGTTGCATGCCAGCCGATCTTCACTTTCTGTAAGCGTACATCAGTGGCATACCCTGTTTCCGTTGGTAATTGTTGAGCTTCTGTACTATTTGGATTTATGAGAAACTGGAAAATTTGCCGTCGCAACGATAAGTTGATATTGTTCAGAAACTCCAGAGAAGTATTTTTTGCTTTTAACAAGGTCTGATACGTCAAAGCCACAAAAGCCACGTGGTCAGGTTGAAAAGTACAAATGAAACGTGTCAGTTTAAACCCTCGACCGGATGTTTCCTTGTAGAGGTCAGATTTTTCAATGATTTCTGGAATAGTATTGTTTGTCAATTCATCAAAGTCTACCGTGTGCTTTGCATAACAAGACTCTGTTTGGATAGAATCACCAGTACGGTAAAATGTCCACAAGTGTATACTTCCCATTGGAAAACCTACATGATACAGAATGGCAATCTCTGCATTCATCTCCAAAAGTCGACGCTTCGAGCCGGTGCGCTGAAACTGGACCGAAGTGTAAACTTTTTGTCCACGATGATGAAAATTATCCAGTAAGCCTTTCATAGTTGACTGAATATGTTCATTGAATAACCTTGATAATAAGACTGCTTTCAATCGGATCGTGGTGGTTCTATTCCAACTAGGTAGGCTTTCCGAATAATCCAGTCGTTGTAACAATCTGGCCATATGATCGTACTCAAAGTGGCACGTGACTCTCATGTCACCAACATCAAATGGACCGAATACTTGAAA
>JTDE01001068.1:87383-109501 GCA_014338405.1 Paragonimus skrjabini miyazakii
TCTCATGTCACCAACATCAAATGGACCGAATACTTGAAAACCATAGACTCGATACAGGCGATTTTCTTTTTGTACAGATTGTATAAAGGAGTAGACCACATCGGGATGGATAAACTCTGTTTGTGATGAATCTTGTAAGTGTGTTGTTAACGAGACGGTTGGTAGAAGTAATTTGACAGGAGGAATCTCGTGTGTGCAACGCACATGTATCATTTGTGTAGGATATAGGCTGAACGGTTGTGACTGTTTTGTAATGTGCTTAACAGTGTCATTTACGCGTAATCGTTTAAAATCAAGATGTACCCCAAACATTGACTTCTCTGGTATAATTGCTACAATTCGTTGTGAAAAGCCTAACTGAAATGAACAGTTTGTGCAAGATTGATCAACACACTGATAAACACCTGAATCAGATATGTCAGCTGTATTTTTGTATAGCATAAAGGCACCACGGTCAATGACAGATGTTATGCTCATACCCATCGGGATACCGACATCATTTTCGTCGCCGTTCAGACTGCGATTGCAATGAATCATTACATTTCCATGGCGAGTTTGCATACCCAACAATCGGATGGGTTGACCATGTGGGAATAAAATCTGACGCTTCATACGAAGTTTAAACGATTGATGAGTAGGTTTTTTACCGAATACTTGTAACGATCGTGCTAGCACTGTCTGATCATCGTTGGTTAATCCCAAATAGCGTCGAAACCGATGGAGCACAAGTTCTCGGAAAATAGATTCCTTTTCCTTCATTGAATGAACCTGATCGTATGCATTCAGTACAACAGTCACTAGACCGATGTGCTCAAGTGAGAATAGTTTGGGGCATTCAAAACGATACGCATTTAAGCCCAGGCTAGCATTGTAAATAGTCATAGCCTGATACTCTGGTTCGTTGAGATGCGACTGATGCACTACAACACATTCATCAAGCCATATATTGGTATCGATCCGATGCACCAACCACGTGCGAAAAATTCCTTTAGGAATTCCCAGGAATGCGGCATAACTGAGTGTGTAAATCTCTTCAAAAATTGAATCGACCTCTGTAAGATAACCAGCCTCACCACTTGTAAATAAAAATTCATCTGCAGTCATTAACTGATCACCACGAATCGCCCGTTGAAGAGGTTCTGAGTCTGATCCCGATAACATGGGTATAATCTGGGGCCTCAAACGACGTTCCACTTCTACATCGATGTATTTTTCTATCGTATATGTGTCTCGGATATCTGACAAGTCCGATTCATCTTTCAGAATGTTTGTGAGTACTAGTTGACACTCAATTCGGGAAAAATTACCACAGTCAATGGGATTCGGACCAGATATCTGAAAAACCTGATGTAAAAAAATCGTTTCACCGCGTACTGTTCTATTCAACTGGCCAAGACTTCGATGAGGAAGCGTTATTATCTGGCCAGACATTTTATAACTTGTAAAGTTCAGTCGCCAAACAGGTTGAGCGACGAAACCGATATGGAGCCATGCCATACAAGTCACTGTGACGTTCTGTGAGGAAAGTATTCGCGGACGCTTTGTCTTTTCTGGAACCAGTTTGTCATACAATAAATCAATTTCAATCTGATCGTTGGATGGAAGTACAACCAATCGACGTATTTCAGCACAATCTGGACAAGAGCAGAAATAGAGGCCAGAATGACGATGGGTGACATTCGGGAATGTGAATTTGTGAAAATTTCTACTTTTCAGCTTCACATAACCCGGGAGAATATCCACTTCAGGTTTATGCTTTTCTACCCGGTATGTACAGTTTACCTCGGTAAGTGAAACAGCAATAACCACCGATTCTCCCACATTAACCGTTCCTATCCAACCTGTACTTAGCCGACAGAAACGAAATGCGCTAGAAGTCCCGATTGCGTCACTGACAGACATATTTAACGACCCAGCAACATGTTGCATTCTCTCATGAACTACAGAGATTAAGTTTTCACTAAATTCTTGTTCCACCTTATCCAGATCTGTGACATTTTTGTGGTGATGAAGTACACTCAAGGTAATCCCATTCGTATTGAAACCGACATAACAAGTGAACTTGCAAAGTGAAGCCACTAAAGTTTGCGCATTAGAATATTCGGGTGTTTCAGCCAATTTTGGATAATAATCCTTCCAGATTGATTGAGGATATAACTCACAGGGAACTTTCGCTAGATTGCCTCCTATGCTGGTTATCGTCCAAACACTAATTCGACTGATGAACAAGGCATGAAATGCAACAAATTCGCCATGATACCATCCTTCTTTCAACTTTTTCCGTGGAAGCAAACCCGAAAAATTTGACAAAGTTGGCAGGCCTGCATGTGTACTGCGCAAAATGGTAGCCACATCGGGGTCCGATAGTTCGATGTAGGAGGAGACGATGATGGGTCGTTTATTCCAGGCAGACCAAATAGTGACTGACTTGTTAAAGGTATATCTGTGCCCGCTCCGCGACCAGTCCTCTCCTACCAATTCAGGTATTGGTTTATAATCATAAATGCATTGCAATGTATGTTCCACAATCTCACCGGAACCATTATATCCATAAACAGCATAACTATGAGAAAAATACCTCTGTGAGTCTTCGATGTAGTCACTTTCTATTGAGCTAAGCTGTCTGATTGGAAGTGACTCCAAATTTGAGGTTAAGAAGTTGTATGCAAGCAAACCGTCGTAGTTGTCTAGATATTCAGACAAATAATAATGACAGCTCAGAACAGCAAAATGACCATCTGGAATATAAGATGTTCCCGAAAAATCCATGTATGTACCACTGCTTGGTGGTCCACCGTCCCCATTGAAAGCAGCGGTAAGTAATCGTGCTGATAACCTATCTTCGGTTGGTAGAAATATGTATGCAAAATTATAGAGTTGGATTTTATCATTCATTTTACACTTGTACAAGCCAGAGTTAACGTGCAACCGTTCCAGATAAACAGTTTGACCATACTGTAAGATAAACATTTTGTGCGTCTTTTTGTAATAATGACGACTAAACTTCCTTACATAACATATCGCACCCCAGTAGTTGTAGTCCTTAAGTATTTGATTCACATATTCACTTGCTTTTTCCTTGAAAACCGAATGCCGACCCTGTACAACGGTGTACACTCGAACCGCTGCAGGTCTTAAAGTGGATAACTGGAAACGGATTGGAGTATCATCCTCATGTAGCCAACCATTTACAACGTTTTCTAGAGTCCTACGATCTGTCCGATCTATTTCTCCGCAAACCAAGGCCACAGCTGCAAGTCCTTGGTGCGGTGTTACTGTAAATCTGACTCTTCGAACGTATCTCGCAAACCCACTAAACAGTTGAACACGTTCAGTGAAAAGAAGAGACGAAAATTCCACCACAGTTATTCTATCTATGTCATGGTGATATTCGACGTAACGGCTGTAATACTCACCATCCAAAGGTTGAGCATACCCTAGTACCTGTGGTGTGTATTCCCCTGCATCCCAGCAGTCAAAACTGAATTCGGCCTTCTGTCCCCAGTACATCATTAATCGCATCGATTTGAAACTCTCGTAATCATAACTGTGTTTTTCTGTCATATTGGGAAGAGCACTATCCTCAAGGATTCCCGGTCCAAATGCAATCTCAGCACATGGTCTATCGTCGTAAGTGATTTTTGATCTAGTGAATACCTTCAGTCCTTCGGGCCGATTCATCTGCACGTGTCCGACTAAGCTAACAGATTTCGGAATCGGATGTAGATGAGCGTAGATCAGTTCATATTTATTAGACCAAGTTTGATCAATGTAGAGTACAGAATGACAAGTAGTGGGAAACGCAGGCTGATTTGACGTCGGTACGTTGCTGCAACAGGCATCGGATATGTTTGAAGTTAAAGAACTGCGTCCTGTACCGAATTCACACTCTAAAAGCGATTCTCCTGAAGTTATCTTGTATACGACAAAGTGTAATATTGTGTAGGCATTGTCTACCTTCCAGACCCAGTAATCAGCTTGATATTTATCATTTTTGTCGAATGTGTGAAAGTGCTCTTTGAAACCGGAGTCTTCAGCAATACTTTCTCCATCAGATGGATAAATATTACCACGTCTGTAGTGTTTAAAGACCGTGCACTGACCGCTCACATAAACGTTTGGTATAATTGAAATCCAAAGATATAGCCATGCAGTAAATGCATTTGCAAACTGACTCATTGCTGATCGATGGACTTGACTATAATGACATTGCGGAAGTGTGTGGATCTGTGTGACATCAAGCGTAGCATAGGGTCAAATATAATTGCATCTTGTTACAGCTGCTGGATGTCCACTACTTGGTGGTTAACTGCAGTAACCTATTCTTTCCAAATTGCCACCCAATATTACAATTCATCTCTGAAATGCAGGAGGATGAAAACAGAAAACATTTGATCTATACAAGTCCAATACATCTCATTATTTTAGAGACTAGAATTAATGAAGGTTAATTTTCGTGGAAATATCGATATTTGGAAAACCTACGAGAATACTGTTGACGAGACTTTATAGAAACGGATCACCTCCCGAACATTCCCAGTAATCATTCAAACTGCTGCAAAAGGAACTCGATCGGAACGTTGTTTTGGATAACAAAAACACATTACAACATCGCATAGTCTCAGAGAACATCACCCACATTTGATCGCAGTTGTCGCATTCTCATAGAATTTCCAGTCGGTCCCTTTCGAAAAGAGCAAGCACTACACTCGAGTTTCGTTCACATTAGAGCTCGTCAGTAGTACACATCCTCGCCACTACCGGGAATAGAACCAAGGCCACGTTGTTCATGAGGCAACCGTGTTTACCACTACGCCATTGACCTCACATTAGGCGCTCAACCACTTTCACTTGTCAGTAATGATCAGGTTGCCCAATCGCCTCGAGAGGATACACAGTTACTGTCTGTTAACTCCAATCGATAACCCCTCGACTAGGACTTCTGTGCAAGTTGAAATCACAGAAATCCTTGACTTATTGAGTGGTATTTGGTTACTAATGAGTAGTATGGTTTTTTATTATTATTTCGGTGTGGGTGGTGTTCAATCTATATAAAAAACCAATCTCCTAGTATTCATCAGAAAATGATTCTGTCGAACAATGTTTTTTCAAACGGTATCTCGAGAACTTTCACCAGACGAAATCTTTTGAAAAAGCAAATGATAAACTCTATAGAACAATTAACAAAATGGGTTAGCACACAAATCCACCGTATCTATACGGAGTATATTGTTAAAGGCAGGTAAACATATTGCTGGTTAAAATAAAGTAAACTGTAAAATCAAATGAGACGACTGTGTGAAACTTTACCTAGATTAAATCAGATGAAAGTTATTCATGTAAACTCATTAATGCAAATTGACCACCAGAATGTAAAACAGGTTGTATCGATCCCCGTCCATGAAAATCACATTCAGCGGAAGCTACGCATGCACTTATCATAGTAAGTGCTTAGTACAGGTGAGAGACTCTTTGGGAGCTGAACATTCATCAAATGGTTTGACAAACAAACGTAGAATCCGAAAAACTCAATGAGCCAATACGAAGGAACGGCTTAACATGAGAAAATACAGCCATAACAAAATAACGATGCACGACTGGAGCAAGTAATGAACAGATTGGATCGATGAGCAGCCTCTATAGAGTCAGCAGCTGTGAATTACCAAGTAGATTTCTAGCAGTAACCATTGGCAATTGAGTGTGGAACGGATGATTTTCAGTTACCGATTTTCTTCTAAGTCGTGATACCAAGACTACGTTGTATCACTTTTATGCACACCTAGCTGTGTTCGTTATTTTAACCGTACATTACAAATGATGGTTTTAGTATGTCAGTCAATGACAAATTTGTGTAAGACATTTAAATCATCCTCAACCTGAGTTATGTGATATGTAGACGTTAGTAAAAGCTGTCCGACCATAAATACACTTTGAGGGTCAATTTAGTTGGCCACTTGCTTCTACCATGTCGCCACCACAGACTTGTGATGTAACACCCTGGTCGGTAGATTTGGAACCACCCACTGAGAGTGAGATTCGCAATTGCATTTTGGCTCACAAACTTAATAAGACTGCTGGCCCAGATGATCTTGTGTCTTGCTTGTTTGCAAGGTGTAGGCATCTTGATGTTGTATGTCTGAATAGACACGTACACTTTTGTGGTAGTTAAGTCCCCTCCGGCCCTCTTTTTCTTCTCTTCTTATACACGGTTTGCTTTCTTCTTCTTCCTAGCTGTGTGGCAGTTAAGCGTCAATGTGAACCACTATTGTACTGCTGTCTATGAAGAAGATGATGCTGATAGAACAGCTTATTTTGGCAAATGTCTGAATGAGCCCAAACTATAGGAGGTCTTTCTTGATTAGTTTCTTGTCTACGTCAAATAACTGACAATAAGAGGCCAGTTGTATGTTGCGTTTTGTTCAGTTGTGCATATCAACATAAACATAGTGCTGCGCTTCTTTAGAGCTCTAAGTGAACGTCATTCTGAGTAGTACATGGTAATACCTGTTTCTTGCAAACTTCCTTTCCTATCGCTTAGAAAATGCATTTCCTCAAACACAGTCGAAAGGAACTGGAGTTTTCAAGGAAGTAATCTAATTAATTCCCTCTAGCATGTGTCAGTAACAATGTATTGTTGTACAGCGGTTAGAATTTCTTCTTGCCGCGTTAAAAATCAAGGTTCTAATCATGCCTAGGGAGTTGACTGTTGTCTGACGTATGCTAAGGGTCTTTGTAGCCAGTACCTTAGTATGGTTGCCAACACCACAGACTCAGTGCATGTACTTAGTACTGTTTTCACTGATGTCCTAGGAACACTCACGTTCATATCACACATTGTGTTCCAGAATCTAACAACGTTTTGTGAAAATGTGTCTCCAGATCGTGATCCGTCATTTGGAATACCATTAAAAGGTGTACGAAACAATTCCTAGCATCGTCCTGTGACTTGCTTACTTGACCTTTTCTGGAGGCAAGGCCTCCGAATTCCGGTAGGTGTACAGCTTGTTATCCAGTTTGAAGACGGTGGTGGTAACCAGCCCACTTATCACAGGCTGACTGCTTCATCGTCGGTTGCCTCAAGGTCATGGAGAACTTGATTTACGACCAATTATGTGAACATTTCGTTCGATTCGCATTGTTGCCTTACAGTCAGCATTGATTTCAAAAGGACTGTCGTGTTTTACAGGTTTAGCCTTTACTGAGGAAGACTTAACAAAGATGACTGATACAAGCAAATCAATTGAGGTGGCCTCTCTAGTCTCCTCCAAAGTCTTTGCTCGAGTAGACCTTTTGTTGTGTGTGGAGCATCATAATGATGGCATAGGAATTCATTTAATCCTACGACTCGTCGGTTAACTTTAATATCATCAATTGACGTAAAAACAAACTGGGTATCTTCGGATCGGTGTCGCACGATCAACCGTGTACCACAGGGTTCCATATTCGTGTAGTGAGAACGAGCGATCACACTGTACTACTCACACCACTACTATTCAGTAGTGAAGCAGGAGCATGGATTTTGACATTGAAATAGCCACGGGAAAGATACAAGAAGAAATATCGGAGTACAGTTTGGCCTAAAATGGTTCCCGGTACATACAGGAACTGAGCGATGGCAACGATAACAGTCAGGATGCTCTGGGACCAATGTTGTATGTAAGTGAATGGATATGTTGGTTGTCGTGTTGAAACACATAGCCCGTATACTGGTTTTTCAAGCAAATAGTCATTGCGTTATCCTGGATCAGCTAAAAATTACTCTCATCACACGTCCGATGGCAACGAAAGAATTGGCTGATGCGGCTCGACAACCAGTTAAAAGAAAACGAACCGAGTGAACTGAACGATCTTCGGAAAAATTGACTCAGAAAGTAACGACTCTTTAGAACGTATTCTACAGATTTTCTTGGAAGTCTTGATTGAAACACGATAAATTCGTAACAAAGTGTGGGGTGGTTCCACTAGTAAAAAAGCGCAAATCCCAGCTCGGACAAATTGAAGCAAACGCACCAACAGCGATACCAACCTGCGACAACCAGTTACTGAATGAAGTGGTACGCAAGTTCCGAGAACTGTTCACTGTGGATCGGGACCGGTACGGCTATTGTTACTGGGTTAGACAAGAAATTTCCAATGAGTCAGAACGATTTTGACCATTCGGTCCCAGAAGTATTCCCGTACACCTGCAGCCGGAAATTGAGTGACAAGTGAAGGACATGCTGAAGGAAGAAATCATTGAGGAGGCTGATAGCCCATTCAATTCACCCGTTTGGTTGGTGAGCAAGGACAGTGGGAAAGTTCGATTTTTGTCGATCTCAGAAGGGTCCAACAAGAATACAACCAATAAAGTCGTAGCCATCCCAGCGATAGCAGAAATTTTTTCTAAGCTACAGAACGCCAGGATATTCACGGTGTTGGACTTGCGGTCCGTATATTGGCAAGTTTCAATCAAGAAAATAGACTGAAATAGAACAACTTTCAAGGCGAGGTAAAAATTGTATCGATTCAAACGGATGCCGTTTGGACTCTCAGCTATCTTTTTTACGTGCAGACGACTTATGCTCAAGGTGCTGGACGGATCGCAATGGAGACGATCTGGTCATATACCTCACCAATGAGGCAGAACAGTCGACGCCTGTTTCAGCCGTGTTGCAAGTGATTGAACTGGCCGATCTACGAATTAATAGAAAAAAGTTGCAACTGACGGAATAAACATTGATTCAGCTCGGTCACAAAGTTGATCAGAGAGAGGTCCAACCGAAACGGATGATGGTTAAAACTAATACAGTATTAACATCAACGAAGAAAGCTGTGGTCGCGTTGGGTGTTACAGCCGTTTAATCGAAAACCTCAATGAACTGGCCAGCCCATTATACGAAACTCTGAAGAATTGTCAATTTTACTGGACAGAAAAGGCCAATCAAGCGTTCGTCGAAATCCAACAATTGATGAAGAAGAAACAGCTGACCCTGAAATTTCCAGTGGCTGGATAGAGCTTCATTGTCGCAACGAATGCGATCGACGTAGGAATCAGAGCTGTACTGACGCAGGAGGGCGGGGTTGTGGAATATGCCAATCGGGTATTAACTCCTGCTGAACGAAACTACTCAACGACAGAGAAGGAGAGTTTGGCGATCGTAAATACCTTGGAAAAATGAAGGCCTTACTTGCTCGGCCGAAGTTTCTATGTGGAGACCGACCACAAGCCCTTGGAGTGGATTAAATCGGCAATGGATCCCTGAGGAAAGCTGGATCATTGGGCCTTATGACTATAGCAGTACGACTGCACAATTCACGGTGCATAACCCATATATTGGTTTCCCGAAAAAAAACATCCTTTTGGCCATCAGCGTACTTGGCTCACGACACTAAGACTTTTGTTTTATTCACACCAGAAACTCCACTCTACGTCACTTCCCGGTTGTTGTTCTTGTTGTATGCTGAGGATGCTAAACTTTTGTACACTGTAAATGATTACTAAAAGTGAGAAAATGCAGAGCGATTTAGACGTATGATTTTGCCAGATCACAGATAACCGTTTCACATTTGACACGGTTAAATGTAAAGTGATGCATCTCCATAACTCGGGTTGCACAGACTACTTTATGGATAGCAAAATTGTGTGTACCACTGCATGTGAACATTGCTTGGATACGGATTTCTCAAGCAACCTTCGTCTGTCCTCCAACAGTGTGTCAATGGACAAGAAAGCCAACTAGATTCACTCACCAAAACTGTAGGGATGGTTTTACTCAGACCGTTTTACCATTCTGTTTAATTCGTTAGAGCACATCCAATTTGAGCCAGATATCCAAGTTTATCATCCTTATTTCGTGGACGTTATTATTTGTGTTGAGTGACAAAATGAGTCTGGTCTTTCTAGACCTGTCTGAGACGTCCGACCGAGTAGACCACTCAACATGTTGCGTGAAGCATCGTAATTACGGTACAGAAAATGTTCCAATCTTGTGGCTTACCACTTGCCGGAAACATTTCTAAAATTGCGTCAATGGCCATGAAAGTCAACTCAGTGCTTGGGTTGTTCGTCAGTACACTCGTTAACAGGCATTCAATCACATTTGGGAATTGACACCTGATTGTCCAGCAGACCCTCTGAATATAGCTCGTTGTTCCTCGAATAGAACAGAATGTATCGCGAAAGTGACAAGTGACCCGAGAGTGAAAACGGCTATACGATAGATATCCATTCACAATCACAGTAGTCCTCGTTGAGTTGGGCTGTTGAAGTACCCCGGACTGTGGATGCCTGGTATGCCACAGACAAATTAGTTTGGAGGATCAAATTTGAAATAGCATCATCAACTCTGACGTAATAAGACGGCCACATAGTTACTCTTTCAATCGATCACCAATTGCATCGAACCGTTTGTTTGCGCAGATGCTGAACGACCCCTTGACGTATCATGTTCTGCACGCTCGATAACCTGGAAGTTGACAGGAAGGATTTGATCTATTAGCAGCTCCTTTATCTTGTCGAACGGAAGCTTGACTAACATCTCTGAGACAGCCAAATATTTCATGAGCACGGTAGTGGGAAATGAGGCTGATCGATCATGTTGAGTGTACTTCTATGTGATGCACCACAGCTTAAAACGTTTCACTAACTCTTCAAACGCATGTAGGTTATAGGAATCAATCAAGAGGTCTAGAATATGGTGTCTTCAAATTAATGTAACTCATTTTGATGAGTGTTACAGCTGGTGTTACCCTACAGAGATGTTTGACTGCTGACAATATGGAACCACGATCTGACCATCAGAGTGTAATGGCAATATTTGGGAGTATTGTATCTGAATATTGCACTAGATGAACCACTTCAAAAGGCAAATACCCTGCTACATCTCAGCAGTTGGTATGTGACACAAACTATCAGCGGTACAGGTGTGTACTCCTGGAACATAGAAGATCTTGTAAACAGGTTACGTTAATGTTCATCTCTATATCCTGGGTGCAAACACTTGTCGTTTTGCGTTTATCCTCGTCCAACAATACTTGTAACGGCTTATGACAGGTTTAAAGATCTTTCAAAGCTATTAGTGGAACCGTTCGACTCCAAAATTTACGGCTGGAGTCTCTTCGTTTTGTTGTGAATAAATATGTCCTATTGTCTATAAGGTGTTTCGTGCAAACACTATGGATATGTGAGTACGTCGTTCATGCGATCACACAGAACTGCACCCACACCGCATCATATTGGAAAATGAACTATTTTGTGTATCATATTGCATCAACACTGGTAAAGATACGAAGGTGATTTTTGCCCCGATAAAAGCAGCTTATGACTAGAAATCACAACAACACAGTTCTATGTATTAAACTGTTTTATAGAGTACAGTTGACGTATCTGTTGAGATGGCGATAGTAAGATGACATAAAAAAAACCGAACGAAGAGGATCAAAATTCTTCGGTTTCTGGACTTATGAAACGCGCTTGAATGTGTCACATTGTGGTGGATTATCAAACCGGAGGTGCGAGCATTACAACACTCGCCGATATACTTCAACACGGAATACGTGTTAGGGCGTCCATTCTTTTATCGTCCAAGACCGCTTCCGTCCTCAAAACAGATAAACAATTGACTCAGTCCTCATTAGCGGAAATGTTCAGAATGACCGAGACTTTTTATACCGCTATGCTCATTAGAGACCCTAACTATTTTTTTCCGGTAACTCTTTCCTTTGATGTTCTGAGAACGTTTGGTCATTACGCTCCATATAAATACTTTGTGTTCGTCGCCTTTGTCGCACACGTGTTGAGGCGGAACAAAGCGGTCTCCTTTGTACGCGACTTTTGGCTTGTCTTGGGAACCAAATCGCGGGACAGTTGCGACATTTTCGGGAGCGAGATTTCCGTGTTAATTAGTACCGGGACGAGAATGCTAGTTGTATTAAGCGCACCACTATATCGAGAACGAATCAGCGTATCGTTTGGAGCGTTCCCAACAGTACGCCCAAATGCCCACAGCGAGCGGATCGAGGACAGCGTGGGCGACCGGACTGGATCGGACCAACGGGCGAGACATAGCAGTCAAAATAGGTTGGACGACCAGATCCGAGGCGCGATTATTCCAACACAGAGGAATATTTTCACATGATCATGGAATACGTTCAAAACACCGAAATCGGACCAACAGATAAAGAACGGCAAGTGCAAAATCCACCATAGAAGGTGCTGATCACACACAACGTGTGAGCGGACATCGGGGGTGTATTGTGGACTGGAATTCTGACTCATAAACGCGAGTGCGTGCATAGCATGGTAACAAGCGAGTTGAACAATAAAGATTGTGTCTTATTGGACTTCATGCTAGATGTTCGAGCGCAACAGTGGAAATTTACAGATATTCGGAATGATTGAGTTCGGAGATTAGCATAATAACTAGTTAGGTACATGCAGATGATATTTTTTTGCATAACCATAACAACAGTCTTATGAAAGATACCGAGAACTAGGCTGATGCCAAAACGCAAACTGGACTAGATCCACGTGGGCCACGATCGTAGAGACTGCACCAGAAAGTTTGTTGCGTTCAGTATTGGAGTAAGCATGGCTCAAATTCAAGTTCGTAAACGTTTTACCGACCGCCAGATTTAAGAGAAGATTCCCTGTAAAAGGCACAGGTTACTTGCCAAGAACAGAGGAATGGGTGACGGTGAGCTTGGAATCGCTGCAAATACACACCGAGCCGTCGGACTTCGTAAAGGGATAAACAAACGTTCATCATTCAAGTAGAATGAGGGGATCCTGCATGCAGACCAACTCTTCTACTTTCGGTTTCCTGTATACGACAGCGTACGTGCTATAAAATGATCCGCTGGAAGTTGTCTCCAACCATTCCTAACTTTTCCATGGAAACCTCATCGATACAATCCTGACCGAGACGTTCGAATACAGTTTCCATAAAGTCCATAGCACTGGAAAAATTTGACTCCAATCTGTTCGTGAGATATTTGTTCAGCCGTCTGATTCACCGTGCACAAAAAGTGTGCGTGTCTTTCTAGCATACTACACCCAGATCATATACTAGCCAACTGCCCGAATGAGTTCATCAGTGTACTTATGGACAGTGAAGTTGTACGGTAATAACCGTGACGGGTTTTTAAGAACATTGGCGTTGTTGATCGTTGCAGAGTCTTCTGTGTCCAATTTCATCTTCACATCTTGTCCTTGACTGCAGAGTAGGGGACGTTGTTTGGAAACGGTATTTATCCACAACGTATTCAGGTTTGTTTCGTTGGTCTGCTTGGTTCTTCTGATGGTTGCTGTCGGAGCTTACAGTGAATAACTTTGTCTTTCCTGCCAAAGACTTCCGGATTTGTTTGCATCGCTGTGGATAAAAATACGTTGTAATTTTTGTCATCATAATTGGTGTGATTTTTCATTTATCCACATTCGTTGATAAAAGACTGTATTGCTGTAGAACAGTTGCAAATCGCAGCAACCTAACAAACGAGCTCATTAATCGAGTGACATTTAAATCGCTATATAATGAAGGTCTAAAATGGTGCACACATAAGCACACTTCGGAGTATGGTTTCGCTTTCCATGTACAGCTCTGGTCAAGAAACATCTATCCATGAAGTTGAACATGACATGATGTCACACGTGCCTCAGTCCTGTGTTCTGTATGCTTTTGAACACGGTGTCCAGGCTCCAGTTTGTAGTCCGATTGCGTCAGTTATGGACTTGGTTTGTTGAGTCCTTCAGTGTTCATGTTTTTCTCATTTTCGCCTTTCCTGAGGGTTTGCTGTGAATTTGTTTCATTTGGAATATACTATCTTCTGTCGTTTCCACAGCATGCCAACTGTAGTTTGAACTGAATATGAACGTAAACTAGTATATCTGGTATGGTTTTACCTTTTAATCAGATTACAAAAAGAATACAAGTTACCATTCATAGGGAAAAGGATTTCTGGGGTAAATATGTTTGATCACTCAATCAAGCATTTTTCATATGGTATCTTACTACACATGAAAAATAATATTTTCCCTTGCATGTACTCATTCAGTGCACTTTAAAAACAAGCTTATACAAGTCTATTGACAATAGGCTGTATTGTTTCGGAACAGTTTATCAACTGCAATCGAAACTCTGTCTATTGCAAACAAAACGGGAGAGAGAACTGACATCTCGCTTGGAAGTGGTCGTGAAAATAATGGTTGCAAAGTTAGGTAAGCTTCGAAGAAAGAGGAGCATTGCATTGATACTATATGTATTGAGTGAGTAGAGTGCGAAAACAATTGGCTGAAGACAACCAAAATGTTTAGTGTTCTTCGATAAAATGTACTGTACCAAGGCAGATAAATAGACATCGTACCTGATTATGCAGAGGGATTATAAACACTCACATACAAAAGAAGAGATGTTAGCAGGTAAAAAAAATATTTCTGACAAAAATAAACTAAAAGTCAGTCTGTTGTCAAGACACATGACTGAGGTGCAACAAAAGTTGAAAACCAATGTGAATGTGAGAAAAACAATTGGGAAAACTTATTACAGTAAGTTTTGATAAGGAATGAGATGACTTATCAAATAAGAGATTTGTAGGGGATTAGCCTTGTACAAAAGTATGAACATAACTAGTCATTTCAAAACACATTCGCTGAATAGCTCGTTATGGGCGGGGCAGGAGCACCAATGCGACCAGAAACACACACCAAAAGTGTATTGTTAAGTCGAATCAATTCAAACAAGTGGTGTCCATTTTGTACAAAGACAACTGATGTAGACTGTATATAAAAACTAAGCCAAATATGAAAATATGTACACTACCCTATAGAGCAAGACTTCTTTTTCTTGAATACAGTAAAGTTACTTTTATTCGGTTTCTCACAAGCACACACATCGACCTAACAAGATTCATTAAGTGTTGTTTCACTCTAAATTAATAGCTACGTAAAGCAAATAATTGCCAATAATTTGTGAGCTAATTTTAAAATTACCTAAGAAAATAATCACAAAACTATCAGTAGAAAGGTCTGTAACGTTCATTTTGACTTTCCTGTATTATCAGTGCTTCATTGAATTAAACAATGTCAATCTTACAATCGAATACTTCTTAGGTCGATTTAAACATGAAACATGGGAGACTTACTGAAAAAAGATCTTTCGCATTCAACTACTGTTGTTGGCGGTTAGGAAGCCGAAGGCAGATCGACTAATGTCAGTGTAGTTAACACAATCGATTTTCTGTTTGATTTAATGGATCGCTTGAATCGCGCTGATATGGGTCAGGTGCGAAGATTAATCTCAGGCGGATAATGACCTAAGGGATTATCCTTGTAGTGAAACAACATGAATCAAAATGACAAGTGACAGAAATGTTCAAGTCCATCGAGTAGATCAACACAATTAATCACAAAATCTATCTTCTGTCGAAAGGCAGTTTGTGATGTTGGCCGCAGTACTCCTAGGGAAATGAGTGTGGGCAAATCAGCGTTAATAAACGGATTTATTCTCACCATTGTCATTTCACTCATACTCCATGTAGACAATGTAAATCCGAATGAATAGGAACAAAATGAGGGGGAATGGAGACTTCTGTGTCAATTCTGGTTGACAGTATAGCAGATTAGAACAAAACGGGACCCGTTATCTCACGGTTAAGGAAACAGAGAGACTGTAATAGTAAAGCCTAAGCTGTGAACAGGATTAGAAAAGAAAAAAACGTAATTTTGATCTGAGAATCAAACAAAACCAACCAGCGTGTAACGTACAAGCAAAACTTTTAAAAAGAAGAGGAACAAGACCACCATGTTTTCGTTTTCTAAAAGGAATTTGATACGAACGTAAAAGCTGATACGAATGGCAATTTACTTCGACTTAAAGCACTAGTCCCTTCGCTGATGATGTACTACGAACTAACAATCCGAGAAGATCAGCGTATTCGCGGACATATTAATTGCGACGGCACATAGTCATGTCACCACGAAATTCATTGGCGTACCGAACCGTTGAATTCCAGGTCACACAATTGTCGCTTACTGAACCTTCGGACATCCGTCTGGATTGTATTCCATCAAACCGTCGAGTCCAAGACTAAGTTCTCCTAAGATCTAAAACCACTACTGCAACGATAAAGACATAACGGGATAATATCTTGGTATAGCAGCTTTTGGACACCTGGATTTCATTTACTTGCTTTTGGGTACCCGCACGACAGTCGCTTTGGGATCCTTTATTCAGTTATCTCACGAACATGTCCCATTCAACGAAGATGGTTAAGCATCAGGATGGCTTCAGTCAAGTCTGTGCTTGTCGGGCAAAGTACCTCAGCTTTCGAAACCGTGCCTCATCACCGAATGTTAATATATACGATGTCGACATTGCAGATGGAAACGGTCCAGATACCACACATTCCGTTGACGTAGTACCTAACATTTAGTGCCATACATCCACATAGGCAACATCATTGATTGATAGACGAACGGCTGCGGTTCTTCCAGAAGCGTGTTACAACATGTCCAAAGGCAACGCTAACCTTCGTCACAGAAGCTCGAAGCTTGTGATTCGCCGACAGATCTGTCAACAGACTGTTATTCGAGTTTATTCAGCTGTCCCCAATTTCCCCAACGATGTGGGCTGATAGTGTAGGCACAGCACGTCCGCCCGGAGAAGAGGGAAAGAAAGAAAAACCCTTACCCATGTTGATATCCAAACGAAATTTGGATACAGCGGTTATGAAAGTCGTGACCAATTGCTTAAGTTCATTTTTGTTACATGCAACTAGCGCAATACCATCTGCAAACGACAACATGCACACTGTGGAATTACATAGTCGAATTAAGGCACCAAGACATCAAACATTCAACAGACGGCTGTCCGTGTGGTAGTTGAACTGAACAACGTCCTCTGAGCTCTGAAGTGTAAACGTTAACACTGCGATCGAACATAGAGTAAAAAAACGTTTGGGATAGGACAAAACTGCTCCAAGTTAGTTATAACAACAAAATCGTCAGAGGTTGATTAACAAAACTGCACCATCGCTTTCATACTCACATGCAGCCTTCATAATCAGAATTAGGGACTTCGAATAGCGATAAGAATTGTACTGGAATAAAAATATCCTATTTAAGCATTAAGACATTTCGATAGGTCCCTTTCGAAGATAAGCATTAGACCCGGGTTTCGCACTCGTTAGAGTTCGTCAGTAGTACATATCCTCGCCACTGCGAGGACTAGAACTCCGGCCACACTTTTCATGAGGCAACCGTGTTGACCACTGCACCATTGACCTTACACTAGGCATGACGGAATCATTATATATAAACACTCAGCTACATTCATTCGTGAGTAATGCTCAGGTTGCTCACATGCGTCCAATCGATAATCTCTTGGCTAGGGCTTCTCTCCAAGTTGAAATAACAAAAACCATATGTATGGATTGCCCAAAACCCACAAGCCCAATGTCCCGCTTCGGCCCATTATGTCAATGTGCAACGCACCGCAGCACAAGTTAGCCGGTTGGCTAGCTGATCTGCTTGAACCGGTCAGAAAACGTTTCAGTAAGTACAGTCTGAAAGACAGTTTTGAACTTGTAAACTGTGTAGATGGTTTGGATGTTTCGAATAAACTGATGTGCTCATTTGATGTGACGTCCCTTTTCACTAACATTCCGTTGCATGAAACGGTTGATAGCATTTGTAGTTTTATTCAAAGCAGCAATGCTCCTTTTCCTATTCCAGTATCCGAACTGAAATCATTATTACTCCTGTGCACACATAATGTGAAATTCAACTTCCAGACGTTTACTTTCCGGCAAGTGGACGGTGTTGCAATGGGCAGTCCGCTTGGTCCACTCCTAGCTGATTTCTTTATGGCTAAGGTAGAATCTGCACTAGGTGAAAGTTTGTCAAAGCCGATACTGTACAAGCGCTACGTAGACGACATCCTGGTTATTTTTGATAATTCAAGTGATTTGGACGCAGTATTTTTGGAGTTGAATCAAGCACATCCTAACCTCAAGCTAACTAGAGAAAGCGAAGTAAACAACTGCCTTCCATTCTTGGATATACTACTTATCCGAAGACCAGATGGTACAATAGGAAGATCTATTTACAGGAAGCCTACTTGGACAGGACAGTATATACATTTTGAAAGTTTCTGTCCGATGCAATACAAGAGAAGCCTTGTTCGAACGCTTTTTCACAGAGCACGGAGGCTATGCACAGATGATAATCTGCCAAACGAATTAAGCACACTCAGAGATACGTTGTTGGTCAACGGGTACCCCTCGCAATTTATCAAGAAATATAGCAGTGTCATCACCCCAAGGATACAAGAAACAACAGTACCAAAGAAGACGGTATACTTAGAACTCCCGTTTCTAGGGGACGGCTGGTCAACAATGACAAAAAGACGTCTAACAGCAGCTGTATCCAGATCTTATAACGCTGTGAAACTATGTATAATACAACGAACGAAGGTCTTACCAGTCTCCTCGGCTACGAACAAACAGCCTACATCTGTCACATCCCATTGTTTATACAAATATTCATGTAGCTGCAGTATGAGCTACATAGGGAGGACAGATCGTCAGCTGGCTTCTCGTATCAAGGAGCATGTTCCCAAATGGTTGGAAACACAACTAGAAACGTCAGGCACGTGCATAGAGGCCAACGGACGGCACCCGGCATCATCAATAGCGAAACATCTGATCCAAACAGGACACAGAGTCAAGGTTTGTGACGCATTCTCTGTGATTTTTCGAAGTCACCGGAAGCGTATCCTCCAGTTTGCTGAGGCTTTGGCTATCAGATGTTATAATCCCCCCCTGTGTGTTCAGAAACAATTTGTGTTGACGTTGCGGCTGCCTTGGTAGTCAGCATCCCCATTCGTTTAATCTTCATTTCCGTGTCTGTCTGTCTAATCCCTTAAGCCATTATTTCCGCCCTACGGAACCTTGTCTTAATGTTTAAAATTAGTTACATGTCCATGTGTGATCAGAATGTACGAAATGTTACTCCGGAGAACATCACATGATTTACGTCTTCTCATTGCCTTATTCAAGTTCATAAAGGGAACAAATTGCTTTAAAAACCATTAACTTGTTGAGCGGTATTTTGATTACTGATGTGTAGTAGTCCTAGTTGAGGTGTCATCGATTGAAGTTAACAGGACAGATACTGTGTTATCTATCGAGAGGAACGGACAACCTGATCATTACTCACAAGCGAAAGTGGTTGAGTGTTCACAGTGTCTCATGAAAAGCGTCGCCGGAGTTCTAGTCCTCGCAGTGGCGAGGATATGCACTACTGACGAGCTCTAATGAGAGCGAAACTCGAGTCTTTTCTTTCAGAAAAGGGACCGACTGGGAAATCTACGGAGATGCGACGGCTGCGATCAGTTGTGTGTGATGTCAAATCTGCATGAAGAAAAACATCCCCTACTACTCATTAGTAGTAAGAATGCCCCACATTGGTTGCAATGAACAGTTGTTATTCATGAAACAAGAAACCGGATTTATAGATGTACATCAGTATTCAAGAAATCACAGTCTGTCGTTAGTTGATCTCAATGGCACATGCATTCATAAGCTTAAAGCTGGTCGGTGCAATACGGAACATGGAACGTGGCGAATGACGAAAGAAGTAACGTTGAAACCGCTCGTCCAATACTGATGTGGTGTTTTAAAACGACACTGGATTGGTTCCTCGCTACAACGTTTATTGTGACGGGGTTTGGATAAGCGGTAAATCGAATAGATTTTCACCATGGCAATATTTTGACTAAACTACATAGCTCACATGGACCTGCAGAGTTACAAAGCCCCGTCTACAGTAACATACTACTCACGTAATCGAACACCTTGATTAAATGCACAGTGGGAGCACAGAGGCCGGCTGCGTTTACAGTAATTCTGCTAGATCTATCGAACAGTGAACATCGTGTCGATCGTACTGCGGCTCGCACGGGATCCACACAAGCTCCCGGAAACATTGGTCGTCAAAACTTCAGCATTGAGTCGGTTTAACAGGATTCTCACTTTGACCCTTCCAACACATCTCAGCAAACTGATGTTCTGATAAACGTTGGTGCCTTGTCCATTATCCTTAGCCTAAAACAAGGGCCCGAACACGTGAATTCTTAAGGGACTAACTCCAGCTCTTAGATGGGACAGAACAACCAAAGCAATACACGTTCCAAAACTGGGCCGCCGAGGTTCAAATGTTCTCTAGACAGCCCGTATTCACCTACAGCCTTTCCGATTTGTATCTGTTCAACAGTTGTCTGCATCTTCACTCAGACTGAGGCGATAGCAAGTGTAACTTTGTTATATTGTCACAGTAGGCTATACGTGGTCACTCAATCAATGGTAGCCGGCCACTGTGGTTGGCTACCAAAATGGTTGCTTCAGGTATTCACAATATTCGGCGGCTGATTGAATGGAAAGTCAGAATCTCTGTCAACCATGGCCTTAGTAGACTGGACGGATATACCAAAAATCGCCTTAAGTGAGCAGTAGGGCTTATTGTGTTGTCAGCGGTTAGCATAGCCCTCATTCAGTCACCTTGCTTGATTTCGTGAAAATGTTCGGCGAGTTGACAACAAACACTTCGAAACAATGTTCTGTTGTCTTAATTGCTTGGGTTCATTCTGGAAACAACATCTCAGTTTTTCCTCTTAATAAGCTGGAGATGACTGTATTGTTATTGTCAAACTATCCAGGCGTTTCTGATAATGGATCGATAGCTGTTGCTACGATCTGTTCCCAGATGTGTTGACAACTACAGACAGAGCTGGAGACTACGCAATCTTCTTTTAGACAAACGGTAAGCGCACGTTCAAATATTGCAGTCATCTATGAATTCTGCAACCTAGTAACGTTCAGTTTTCGCCGCTACCCGGATGGGCAACAATCAGTAGACTTGCAAACACGAATGAATACATTTTCACCAGCTTATGATCCGTGTATCGCTCAAACCCAGGCATAGCCAGTCTACTACGCACTTCGCGAACCTAGTGCTGCCACACAATTCCGTAATCAAGCAACTGGTGATGACCGTTTAGTGGATGAATCAACGTCAAATTACCGCTAGTATATAACTGCAATCAACTGCTTAGGATAGCCAAATTGTGAGTAATACACAGATTTAGCAGATGATCACAGTTCTTATTAACTGCATCAGTGTTGTGGGGTCCGAAGACTCCCGGTCAGACTACTGACTCGTGCCTAACTAGTGCGCTGAATTCGCCCAGAACAGACAGTAGGTCACCCACCGGTGTCGAGCGAATTTTGGCGGACAACTCATCACAAAACTGGTTTACTGTATTATCGGTGTGACTAACAGTTAGATCATAAAAACCGAAATATGCGGCAGACTTACCTCGACCGAGTCGCAAACACGCGGACATGATTCGAAAGTGCACCTTTGTGAGTTACTTGTCACCAAATAATTGATGCGGCCAGAAAACGTAAGACAAAAGCCAAGCTCCTAAGTAAATATTGTACGATAACCTATCCAGTATAGGATGCACTCACCACTTGCTTCCGGGAGCTAACATTGGTCTCTGAGTCTTGTTTCGCTTGAAGCCGTGATATCGATCGTATAGAGGCTCAGTTCCACGACAATTAGTTCGATGCGACGTTTCGGGCATTCTGTGATGCATCAGTCCAGTAGCGTACGCACATTACAACGAACGTCTCACGTCCACAAACATGTCTCAGAATGAGATGAGGTACTCGTAATTAAGTCTCTGATTCAAAAGCCTGATTTGCGACGTAACGGGCAGTAGTGTTTTACTTTGGAGACCCTACTGGGAGTTAATGACTCAAAAGTTTGATTGACTTGACATGAATGGATCTAATCCCGTCCGAGGACTCAGTGAATGTATTATTTGAACAAAACAGTAAGAAGACGGACAGAGGTAGATGCTAGCATTTTGTATTGCCTCTTCAGTACCAAATAACAATAACCAGGAACATATATATGACACTATTAGGGTGGAGGTGAAGAAAATAAAATAGCAAATTAGGTGGAGAAAAACAATGCAAAACTATTAGGTCCATGGGAGTCTAAGGGTTACATATAATTGTTTTTATACACACAATGCTGGCTTGAGACGACTAATCGCGACCGCCTCAGCGAAACGCAG
>JTDE01001068.1:111241-127645 GCA_014338405.1 Paragonimus skrjabini miyazakii
AACTTTGTCGCCGGCTACTGATTGGTGGTAGTGCGAGTAGTATGGGGCGATCGCTCGTCCTCATCACACTAGCATGCATGACCTATACAGCTTGCATGTTTTGCGTGTGCGATTGATCAAAGTAAACAAAGTGTCAACATATCACAAGATGTCTTCTTTCTCCTGTAATAAACACAACACTCAGACAAACCAGTACGAGTGAAAACATGCTGCAACCATTTCAAAATTACGGTTGTGGTGATACAACTACCTGTTCCTTTCATTTTGCAATGCAATTGCAAATGGTTCCATAATATCAATAGCATTTTCCATTCGTGTTCTCACGGGATACTCAGTTAGGCGGTTTTGTCTGAATGTTTACAAGTGGAACATTTCATCCGGATTTATTTGTTGGTCAGTGTCAAGCAAATGGGAGCCAATCGCACTGGAAATAGGCTTTCTCTATCAGTTGCGAAGCCATTTCGGTAGGTGTTCACGGATCCTTTCCGATAGCCGTCTTGTGGTCCTCCAACGTAACCGGCTTGATAACAACAGGTGAGAGAGTAGATACAGAAAGACGAAGAGAACTTGGGCAAACTATCCTTAAGGCATGGCACCAGTACCGGGCAGGTGTCGAACGACACGATAAGTCTCGCTGCAGTGTAGGCACTCTCGACCGCGTTTGAAAATCTACGACGAACTATTTCACTGTTAACCTCACCTCTTTAAGAGAGACAGATAAAAACCGGCTTTTTGTCCGCTGTCTGGACGAGTTCACGTTTCGTGCCGGAATGCAGAAAGAATGCGGAAAGGATCCGTGAACATCTACCGAAATGGCTTCGCAACGGATCAAGAAAGCCTATTTTCAGTACAAGTGAAACAATACCTGATTGTCATCGCCATGCTTGAGTTCATCCTCGACCACCAATAGTATCCACGAGCACAGACCTTCGTCTTTATTACGCCGGATGCCCCTAATGGCTACCATATCTAAAATAAGAGATAGTAATGATGTATTGTAGATTTTGTAAAACACATTTTCAACCTGTCCACAATCCATATCGTACAACAAGAAATAATAGCAGTTAAGGCTGGAGGTTGATTTTAAAAGGTTGTATATTCGCAAACTATTGTGAGAATCGAATCATCCTCTGTAGTTTGTGTCGTACACTTCGGAAAGTTTTATGTGCCAGACAAACCTCATTTAGGGCTGTAATCATTTTCATATCCTGAAGGTCTTCATTTCCACGTTTATTTTCTGTACCGGATGTGAAATCCCATCGGTTACCTGATTTTACTGTCCGGCGATATAGCGAACTTCACAAACGTGCGTACCATTCACTAATCCGTACGGTTTTGTGATATTTATGTGGATGATAGAGAAACGTAGTAAGAGATGAATAATTGGTGCGCAAGGCACGTCGGCGTTCGAAAAAATAGAGGTGCTATGAGCACTTGACTATGACCAGCATTTTATTTACTGCTTTTGCACGCCCCGTACAATTTTAGAACCTACTCACTTACTGCATAAAAATTTCTGACACTAATGACAACCACTTGCCGAAGCTTTCGTTGCTGTCTCCCTCAGGTGAACACCGTACAATTACCAAATCTGTTTCTGAGGCACCATTTGTGATGTGGTTATGTCAGTATCCCAGAAAATACAAGAGGCAGTTAAACCTAATTTGACCAGTTAAATAAAAAAGAGCATAGATAGGTACAAACGTCCAAAAGCCACTCGATTCTCAAGAGAATGACGACCATCTCGTTTTTCGGTATACATTCCGTCTTCATGTTTAGTGTACAAGTGAGTACGCTCATTCTAGAATTCATAAGTTCAGTGATTTTCTTTGAACGCCGTCGTTCGTTTGTCCTCAATTATGGAACCTTACCAACTCAATCGTTTGGCTTCCTAGGTTTCTCCGAAAAGTTATACTGAGAACAACCACATGAATCCAATTTTGCTCGTTCTCGAATGATCGTTAGTAGGCCATACTAGACGTCTCCAGTGCCCGACCGGCTGTTACACCAATCGGATGTATTTGCCAATCGCATGCACAAAAAAATGAACGATCACTCATGCTATCGTACTATGATTAGTCAGCGTCACAGAGTTGGTATTTTGACGTGCCAGGACGGTTAGTTGTCGAGGCTACAAATCCAAACGACTATTCCATTACGAGAAGGCATGGATTGCAAAACTGCAGACAGCCCATTCTCAGCATAGCGGAGCCTAAACATTGATGACGCGAATCTATCGGTGATGGGAACACGTGCAACAGGGGTGAATTGGGGCTTGAAACAAAAAAACTTGTCGATTATCTTCTGTCTGCAATGCTTGGAAGCGGTTCATTATCGATTGTATCTTAAGGGCAGTAAAAGATATTCAGAATGATGTGGTGCTGAAGAGCATTACAACTCTTCACAATAGGAACTGGAAACCTTTTCTGATAGGTTACTTTATATCCGTGGGGTTTACGTAAAAGGAAACTTTGTTGAATTTCTTTGGATGGTTAAGTTTCGAATAACTGTCTTTAGCTATATGACAAGTCGAAAGAGGTTTTGTCTGCGATCTACTAACAATAGCTGCCTATTTAATTAAACCGCAGATCCTTCTCTTCACGTGAGGAAAATGTTTGAGGCGTATGCCACGAACTGTATGTGAACACATCACCTCAGTTCTCCATTAAGCATTGACCAGCGACCGATTCCTCTTAAAATTTGCTACAAACTCATTCGTTATGTGACAAACAAACCGGGTTAATGGGATATTAACTTCGGTATGGTTGTCGGAGGTACGCTTACATGTTGATACACCCAGCTTTTTATGAAGTCCTTTGGAGATGCAGTCCTGTCTTGTCAGCTGATGTCTGTTTGAGATTTACAGATGTTTTACGTCATAATCCATATAGTATAACAACAAATAACCCCTCTACAAGTCCTTCAGTGACCGACTGGGGATGGTATAGACCGAGACTTATCACGTTGTCTTCAAACAAAAAGGGAGATCAGACATGGAACATACCAAAAAAGAAAACCAGTCCGTTTTATGACAAGATTAAATGCAAACTGACGTTGTGGACAATATGCTTTGAATGCACAGCTGCCGGTGCTCATCGAGGCAGTGACCTATTGTTACCTGAGAGGACATTCTGGAAGTTGCGGTCTTAAGTGATTAAATTTGTTACAACCAACTTGTGAGTGTATCAACTAATGCTGTGTACCAAGAATGCGGATGCCAAAAGGATTTTTTGTTCGAAAAATTAACACATTGGGGTATACGTTTCAATCTCACCATAAATAAAAGCACACACTACTGATTCCCGGCTGCCCCGGGTGCTAATTCTATGTCCATGATTTCAAGGGCGCAGTTTACTCTAGTGTCCCTTCTTGTAGTTATGGCGAGTTGCTGCAATACATAAGCACGTGCGTTTACCTTACTACTGACGAGTAGTGTAGTATGACCGATCATCCGCACTAGTAAGAAACGTTTCCTCACGGTGTTGGCCTATCAACTGTGCAGAGAACTTCATTCACCATTGGATGTTGTACTTTTTGCAACCCAATGATGCGATCTGTGTTAAAAGAGCAGGGCGCCAAGCCACGACATGTGAAGATAAATACACACCTACTCGACTACAAAAACCTCACCTGCGGTTGTTGTCTCTGATTCTCGTTACTAAATTTCCATGTCTTCTTCCGTTACACAAAATCAAGCAAAATAATCAGTTCGGTCGTTAAGAGTAATGAAAACTATTCTGATCAATAACAGCATGACTCTTTACGGTCTGGTTACAGTCAATGATCACAATGTTTATTTCCACTCCCTTGAACTGGCGACCGTTTAAACTGTTGAAACTGCTCAACCAATGGGTCACTGAGTGGTGTTGGTACATTTGGTGGGGGATCCGGATTTGCATAATCCGTCTCTTCTATTTCAGCTAACATTACGTACGTTCTTTCTTCTAGTCCATTGATAGGGCATATTCGATACCTTCTACCCTTTTCACCCTACTTCCATCCTATCAGCATATCTGATATGTGTATTTTCATGCAGTTTTCGTTTGTTCTCAAGTGAACCTATTCCTTTTCCCTAGTATCGCCCAGATTGAACAAGAATCCGACAAATCACATTGCTGTTCTTCCTGATGTAGCCATTTTCTCCTTTGACGTCATTCATTAGTGAATTCCCTCGAATATTTGTTAATTATAGTCATAGGTTACATATGATGGTCGGTACGTCGTACTGTACTGATCGTGATAACAAAAAAGCCACAGTATCAACCTAGCAGCATTGAGTAAGAGAAGCCTTACAGACTAAGATAAATTCCGGAAAGAAGTTACTGAGCACACCTTCTACTGGACAGGTTACCCGATAGAAGGTTTTCGAGAGCAAGACATCTGATTCGCAGTCACTGATTGCAACGATTTTTTAATGATAGTCGAACCGAGCGGCATCAACACACGAAACATGTCCATATACCTACGACGAGGTAGTTCTGTGTCTGATCCAATCATTTGTCATACGGATGATATACAGAACTAGTTTTATGGTCAGCTTTCCATCACAATTCAGTTGACATTGATAAGCAATTAACGTTTTCTTATGGACATTTTAAACGTACGGGTTGAGCATGGCTCAGCAGCTTGTTCTGTTGTCTTTGTAGATCACAACATTAGTGTGGTTAATCAGACTTCACCTCTGTGCTATCGATCAGTAAGATATCACACGTGTTTTCAGTTAGATACAAACATAATCATGACATAAGCTCACTCAAGAAGCGGCTATCAATATTTATCAGACTAAGTGGTTGTATGACAGTGCGACATACAAGAAGTGCGCATTATACGAGTAATGCGTGGGGCTGAATTAAGCACGGATCATAGGCTGCTCGGCACCAAGTTGCTTATCCGTAGAAACCTGTTTATTGCAGATCAGCCAGTCAACGATGAAAACTGGATGGTAAGCGACTAGGGGACTTAAAGACTAGAACTATTTCCCAACTTGCAGTTGTCTTCATCTCAAAGACTTCCTTGCATTTATTGCCTACGATTGTATGTGGTAACAGGTCAGGGAGCACATCGAGGAAGCAGTCGGCGAGACAATGGAATACCACTATCACCAACGCTTTGACTGGTTTGACACAACAATGCAAGCCTCTCGAATCTGATACGAAAAGAGATCGAGGCATTTGTCGTTTTAACTGTGTACTAAAGCAATGTGGATACGAGGATATTCCATAGCATTTGCTATCAACTCACTGAACGGCCTGGTGGAATCAAGAAAGACTAGTCAAAAACGCAACGTGAACTGATGCAAGATGGTGGTAACCACCGATAACACAAACAGATTTTAAGATTACGGTTGGTCTGTCTGTTCAGTCTACCAATGCATTAGTGGACGGACGTTCTGACATTTCGTGCATACAACTCAAAGATCGCTTGAGAATCTTCGATAACCCACTGAGCTAGCCTGTTATAATTGAGTGCATGACAATGAATAATCTATCACATAAAGCCACCGAAGAAACGCCTTCTCTTGCGCCAGACTTGACCGATAAAACGGCAGCTGCCTAGGAACTGTGTTATTTCGAAACGGATACTAGCAACAATCTTGCCTAATACGTTTGATGCCGAAATTTTGGAGACTAATACTTACCAAGAGCTCTGACTTCCGGTTCAGTCGTAATACTAATACTCATCATTTGGTAGCTCCAGCAAAATGCTGCGAACGCAATCAGCCGTCATATTCTCTCCGTGTAAATTTCATCAAAGCAAAGCATTGATAAGCTTGGTCATCCTGGTTAGTTTGTCAATTTAACTATGACAGTACGTACGGATATGAGGATGGAGACAAAGGAGTGTGATTTTGATACTGTCACAGGCCTGTAGCGATGATTTGTCTCAGCTCCAACCATAATAAGTTCATGTGACCGCAATGTTAATATTGCTTCTTCAGAATTCGGAGGACGATATTCAAACAGACCACCACACGGATGGTCGCCCACTGAATATTCGACGTTTCGGTGATTCAGCCCTGTTACGTGAATGAGCCCTTCGGATTTTATTGTTCGCACACAATGAAGAAGGGCCGCAGTGAAAAGTCATGGTTTTCCTGACCGCGGCACCCAAATTTAGTTTGGATAACAACACAAGTAAGACATTTTCTTTCCGTCCACTTTCTCCGAAAGGAGGTGCTGTGCCTACACCTAGAATCCACATCAGTGAGGACAATGTGGAGAACTGCACCGAATTATACTAATTAGGTACCTGTTTTCAGACTTTATGAAATACACATTTAAAAGAACTGGGTCTGAACATGAAATCCAAACTGTCTGTCTATTGCACCATGGCGCTGTCTACACCGTGTTATACAGCGGTGAAATCTGGACATGATATCAATGGAATGTCAGATATATGAGCCGCTAAAACGTACCTAGAGTTGTACGTGGTTTTGAATGCTGTGATACTTAGGCTGACAGACACAAACGGGGTTTATGCCATACTGATGCTCAACCAGCTTTGTTGCCCGGGACAAGTCTGTATGACTGACGAACGAACACCGAGAATGTTGCTTTAAAAAGCAAATAAAATCCGGCAAACGGAATGTTGATGACGGAAAAGTGCGATGCCAAAATGTTATCTAAATGAACCTTCCGCGTTGTAAAATCGATGATAGATCTTGGGAGGAGGCAGCCTTGAACCTTGCTTCTCCCCGCGTGTGCATTGTGCTCGTCCGTGGTGATCGCACCCGTGAGCATTTTGGTGCATTTACGACGGTTCCATTGAAAACAACTCGTAAGTCGATTGATGATAGTCCGGTCTTTCGAAACCAAATGATAGTACACCAAATGCTGTGATCACCTATTGAGGTTATAGTAAAGGTAATGTAACGCACACCTGAACAGGTAGCACGGGCTAATGAGGTATTTGACAACACCCTCAGGTATTTTACAGGTACACGAGGACGAACAAATAGGAAACATCATTGTTCGTAGAATGCCAAACAAGTACTAGACGTTCTAGTCCTTAGATCAATAGGTGATTGAAGTGCTTATGTACCGAAGAATCCCAAAGGAAGCTGGAATTTCTAATATCATGCAATAGTGTGTGGAGATGATATTTCGAGTAGTATGCTGCAGCCTTTCAGCATGCAGTAAGCCACCAGAGGATGCACAGTGTACGTGATGCTGTTATAGTGACGGAATAACGGTGGGAGGGAAGAAATTTGCAATCGAGTTGAACAAGAACTTCTGAAAGTTTGACGTAAGACAAATGGGATCTCACAGCGCGACAGAAGGAAGAACGTAGTGAATACGCATAGTCATATCAGTATTATTCTGCTAATTCGAAACTATAGCTGGTAAAGTTAAGTTTGGGATAATTCTACACGTACAGCAGACGCACAACTTCTACAAGTGCCGTAACAAAGCCAATGTAGTCCATCGCAATCGTAACAGTGGCGTGTACTTGCAATGTGCCCTCGAGAGATGGATATTTATATGTCGAAAGAACTAGGTATACACAGTACTCAACATTTTCTGTTTCAAAATAATAATAAAAATGTGCTTAACACTAGTTAACCTAGCGATTTGGTTCCCAAGACAAGCTAAAAGTTGCATACAAAGGAAACCGCTTTGCTTCGCCCCAACAGAGGTGCTCACTGTACAGTGTAGAATTATTCCAAACTTAACCAGTCATAGTTTGATATCCGCTCATTCAATTCGAGAATTCACTAGCTGCACACAGTTCACGTTGGTTAGAGACCACTTCTTTCATAGTTCAAGGTTCAGCGTACAAAAAGCGGATTTGTTGATGGCTTTTTCGGTAGGTAATATATGTACGAACATGCTTCATGGAAATCGTAATACTGCTGTAAACCTTATTCGGATCGGGTGCGATATTAAAAAAACAACTTTCGCTTGTTCTAGAAGTGAACATTTCTGGGTTATTCGAGTGCTGTTGGTGATAATACACCCAATTATTAAATGACCTGATGTCTGCATGACTAACTTCAAAATCGGGCTAATATGAAAGCTGAAAGACACAATATTAATTCGGACTGGCTGGCTGTGCAACCCTATCGCGACTAGTTTTCATACATCTGCTCGCAGTTAATCTTCCATAAAACCTATTCAAACAAAACTCAGATTAGCGTGATGTGATCATATTTGTTTGTTTGTTGCGGGCCGTGGTTGTTGTGGACTTACTCAGATATGTGGTGGATGGTGGTTTGTCTTTGGGTGCAGGCGAACACACAGAAAGTGGTACTGATTGATGCACTGTACGTGCACGATATCGAGATGTGAATGCCCTTGTGAAGGGGAACAGAAACGTTTTGATTTACTCTTAGCAATCTTGTAGCTCTACAAAGTCACTCTACCAAACGTAAGGTCATTTATGAAACCCAGTAAACCGACATCTGATCCTCGATGTAATGTATCTTACAAAGTGAATACTTATGCGTCCTGTGGTCAACAGCAACTATGCTAAGCATACCGTAAAGTGGCCCAATTATGGAACGGTGGATCACATTCAGTCTATGTACAAGCCACCAAACGTTTGTTTGGTTCAGGGAAAACTGATCATTAGTTAATTAGTTCCACTATTATTGTCACTGTTCTCCTAGTTCCAATCGAAATTAACCAAAATGTTTAGTCACTGATAAGGATTCACATCGGCTAATTGTTCACAACCTTAGTGCATTGTGATTATAAACAATTATGTTCAGGACGAGATTTGGATCTAAATGCATAACTATTTGGGGTATTACTATCCATTCTTCGAAGTACCGTTATTCGCCTATCCAAAGAGAGAAGACAAAAGGGTGGTTGTCACTTTTTGTTAAGACAATCTGCTCGATTCGTACTTGGTTCAAAGAACAACAGAATCGCACATTACACTTGGGGATAAGACTGAAGCATGTACTCGAGAGTTACTTATAAGTTATTGAAGGGAGGAAATTGGCATAAAGTAGTGGCCACACAGACCAGAATTCCATGGTGGTTGAAATGCTAAAACGTCGATTATTTCAACACTTATTCTCAACTTACGGAATTAGGTAACTCTATCCGTCTGATTGATAAACCTGTCAGTTTTTCGATCGATAATAGTTGGGTCTATCTTGTCGAAATTTTGTAACGGATTATGGTTGGACATTGAACAGAGTTCCCACATTACACCTGAAAGATAAGCTTGTCATCATACACGATAGATTTTTTTGTATCAATGAACAGAGATGACGCCCGTTACAATCCAAAAGCAAACTTTATGGGACTCACGCTTTATACATCTTGATTTTGGAAGGAAAAAAACAAAGTCCATGGCCCGATTTTTTTGTTGGTGGCTAGAGTTGAATTCTGATATTGCCTATAAGGCTAAAAACTTCAGCTGATAAATTAAAGCTTGAGTGTTCATAAGGAAATTTTTGGCTAGCATCACGTGGTCAAAGTTTCTACCCAACAACTGTTGCTTATTAAAGTTTATGCATGATGGCTTAATGCAGAAGCTATGGTGTAAGCGTTGAAAAAAACATTCAGCCAGGAAGTCATGTCGCTGGTCCTAATCACTGATACGGGCAATTATTTTGTTAGTGAGCAATTGTGTAACTGGCTGACACGGATCGATTGACGTCATTTATTCACTACTCCTCGAATGGAATAGAGAACAATGCTCTACAGATAACGCCATCAATGTGAGCGAGCTTAGATTAGCTTGACGAAACCACTCATTTGTACATAATCATAACCAGGAATATATATATATATATATATAACACTAAGGTGGTGGGAGGTTAGGAACTAAGCAAATTGAGTGGAGGGAACAAGGCAGGGCTTACGTATAACTGGTTTCTGTGGACAATGTTGGCTTGAGACGGCTAATCGCCACCATCTCAGCGAAAGGTAGACTGAAGCAACGTATTATAATCTTGAATGTCGATTCGAGATTAATCCGATGGTCAGTGGCTAATATATGTCTGGCGACAGATGAGGCCGGAAGTCTGCGTGATCCCGGGACGAAGGAAATAGACTGCGCAGTCACATTCTGAACCCATTTGGGCAGATGTACCCTCATTCTAGAGTTCGAACACCTACCGGTTCTGACAATGTAACTTTCGCCACAGTTACACACAAATTGATAAACACAGTGTAATTAGCGTCAATCGGTTGTTCTCTCTTGATTGAAGATAACAAGAACCTGAATTCGATCGACGACTACGTTTTTAGTCGCATTGTAGGCTCGCTTACATGAAACGACGGGACGCTTTATAGATCGAAACGAAAAAGCGTCACCTCTGAATGGTAGTTCAATGTGCAAACTTTGGCTACTGATATGCATTTGTGCCTGTCTACTGATAAATCTAAACGGATATCCATTATCCTGTAACGACGTTGTAAGCAGAAAGAAGGTCGTCGGTTAAATATTTTAACGAACAAATACGTCTAGCGTGTGTGTAAACGATGTTCTAGCTAATGCTCGCTGTAAACTGAGTGTATTGGTTAGACCAGATTGACTTTCAAAACACAAACATTTCTGTTGATTCATCATCTCGGGACTGATGAAGATGTCATAGATGACTCTCAAATTAGCATGACTGTTTAACCATCACACCGACTGTTTGAGGAGATTGCGTAAGCATGATGATGTCATCCAAATAACTTTTGTGCAACGGCATTACCAAAATTCGTCTTTCCATCATCAGTATGACTAAATCCGCAGGCACAAGTCCCAAGTGAGCTCCCTCCATGACGACTTAGTTCAGTTGTCGATAAGGCCATACATAGCAATAGACAGCTTGGGCAGATCCATCGGAAATTTTTGTACCAAAGTTTTCAGTCTTAATCAGGCTGCATATAAATTAAGCCATCTCATCATCAATGGAACATTCGTAAACAGTGATTGAACCTTTACTGAACAAATGACTTTGTCTACTAAGTTAATTTTGTCGAGATCTTCAATCAAACCAAACGTGTCGAATTTCCGTTTTGATGGCATTAGAGTCTGTACCAGCTACCGAGCCAGTTTGTGTTGTGAAATCTTGCTCACAAATAAAATCGGTCTGAGTGGTACTCCAGGTTTGCATTTTGGGTAAACCATACAGCTGATGAATCACCGAGTTTTATGGAGTTAAAAATGCCTTTATCAATTAATTGATACAGGAACAACAAATCAAGAGTATCGAATTATTAACCCGTTGTAAGATATCCGTACCAAATTTTGTACGACTGAAGTCAAACAGTTTGAGCGTCGTGTTTAACATGTTATTGGTAAATGAACTGATAATAATACGAGCAAGTTGTAATACTCTACGTACGTTTTAATCACCTTAGGAATGGTTGAAACCTATGTAGAGAATTACAGCTTGCTCATAACGTTGTCATTCTCAATCCATTTACCAATAAAGTATCCAAGTATTTGATATCCCATATCAATCACCTTTTCCACTCTGTCGATATGTTAGAATTTGCTTTCTTCTTTCAGTGTGGACAAATTTACACTCCTCTGTCCATAACTACAGTACAACAACGTTCTTAGTTATCATCATCATTATAGACAGCAAAACATCAGTGATTCTCACCGATGCTTAACTGCCATACAACCATGAAGAAAAAAACAAACCCAATAGAGGAAGACAAAAGAAAAAATGGGGAGGAGAAGGGACCTAACCAGTAAAAAAAAAGTTACGTCTATATTCAAACATCAAGATACTCACATCTTGCAAACAATCAACCACGCTGTAAGTGCACATAAGGCATCATCAGCAAGACAACCTTCCGCTGCCCCGCTTCATTAAGTGCACTCATTTCACATGATTGACAATATTCTTCAAAACGTATTCATATATTAGTGACCGGCTCCGCTTTAATTAGGTTAACACGGTTTAGTACGAATCCCAAGGTTTTGGGATTCAGAAATGGCTTTTATAGATCGACGACATTTCTACAACAGGTTCTGTGTTATTCTACCGAGAACGGAAAACTGTGGGCTGTCGATGATGGCTGTTCAATGGAGCAATTATTTCACGTCATGTGAAAAAACCTCGTTATCCATGGGTGAACATGCAGAGGCACTCTTTAGACGTAGTAAGTTTCACAAACAGAAAATACGCGAGTATCGGTGCGCAGTGCTATGGTCCATCAACAAACTGAACAATTGTACGGTTCATGTTGGAGCCAAGCCAGCCTGCGAGGCTCGATGATAATGACCGCGCGTAAGCAAACATCACATGGCAAGGGAGAAGGGACAGGTCGAACTGTCGGTTTGGTTCAGAATATAGAGAATCAACACGCTCGTGATTGAATCGAAATCAACGAGTTGACTTGGTCCATCTGTTTAGAGAGCCGGTTACAACTACAGGGACGCTACTAGGACGTTTAAGTCAGAGTACCATATTGATCTACGATAACCGCAGTTACAGTTACCAGCAGGATCGTTGCACAAAACTAAGTTCAGTAATAATCGGAAGCTTGTCAAACGACGTGCTCACATACGATTTGATGAAAAGAGTCAAAAAAAGCAATACAGAACAGGCAGTTAATATTTTCACACGGAAGCACTCCATATTTTGGTCTCTGATTGCCCATGAGTAACACTCAAAGATAAGACAGAACATTCTGTTCCTGGTAATGCGTACAAATCAACAAAGGACAGGTCCCATTAACTCGAACTTTCGGCGGCGGCGGGGGGTTGTCACAAAACCAATCCAGTAGGATGATTGCCGAGGTGGTCAATCGAAAGGTGTAGAGCCGCTTTCACTTTCATGTCTCACAATTTCGATACCCCGATATGATTATATAATCCGTAAATGCTTCAAACCTACGACAGTTAGTCATTCGAGTAACACAAATGATTCACGTCGATAGATGTGTACCTCAAATTAGCTTTTGGGCACGAGTAAAAGCTTAATCCAACATCAGTAATGATCACTCCATCAATCCAGATGTTTCACAATTCGATCTTCACATATCACACTAAACATTTTAAATTTAAACGCTTCAGAAGTAGTGTTTAAGAAAGATTCAGAAACGGACAAATCATGGCGGCTTACGAATTGTATATCATGTGACAGCTTTCAAATTCAATTACCGATGAGATAATGGGTTAAGATTTACAAACAAACGACCGTAACAGACAAGAGGTGAACACTTGTTCAATGCTTATCTCGTTGTCTGTGAAGCTAAGAGAACGGTTGTACAAACAGAATAGTTCTCACAGTTTAGTGAGTTCACGTTATCAGATCTGCCATTCATATGATAATCCAAATGTGAATGGCTTATTACATTTTGTGACGATCACGTGCAGGTGATCATAAGATCAAACAACGAGAATCGGACGTGAGCGACGAAGTTTACAGAATAGGGATTAAATGTCCAGTCACTATATGAATTACGATTAATGAAGTACGACTTAAGAGAAGCTCAGCATACGCTAGTTTAACTAGAACCAGCCGAAGGAGACAGAACCGAAATGAATGGAATAACCGATATGAGTATGAAATTACTGAAGGGACATCATTCAAAAGAGTTATCAGGAAATCAATGAATGAATTTACATGATGTAAGCACCCAGAAAATTGAGCAACAAGAGAAAGTGACGGACAGAAGGCATATTCCAGTATGGGTTTAAATTTGTTCATCCAATGTCTAAAAATAAGATAACAGAAGTTAAAACAGCTGTCAAAAGAGTGACCAATTTCGACAATTAGTGTGAAACAATAGTGCCAATTGTACCCCTGTAAGTCATAGTAGAAATCCACAAGAGGGCAACTGTCCATGATGAACCCAAATAGAGGAAATATGCTTGTTCAGTATATAAATAGACCAAGTGACAACAACCACACTATCACTCATCACATTAAGTCACACCGCCAGTGATTGTTTAGGTGATCATTTGGAGCAGTCAATTATCCGATTGATTCGTTTTGATAACAATCAAGAGGAAATAACAAACAAACAGCATACAGGGAAAATCATGTTCATCTTTTAAAAAGCAACCTCCAGATTGCAATCAGAACATGCTGAATGTCATCAATGTTAAATCGCACAGCTTACTGTCAGATAAACAACGGAACTGGCACTTCTTCAGATCAGGTCAGGCTACTGATAAATAGAAGATAACTTTGGATGACGAAAAACTGGAAAGCACACACAATCGACTGCAACTATCCCATTCAAACAGAATTTTGAGCCAAATTAACGAACCCTGACAAGAACGAAACACGGGTCTGGTGCATCTTTTCGAAAGATGCTGCACCAAAGTCTATGGGGATACAAAAACCGGGAGTTATGTTCAATGAATATAAAACAAAATCTCTTACTACTCATCAGTAACCACAGTATCGCCCGATGACTTCAAATTAACGAGAAACTCTAATCGCTGGGAAATCAATTAGAGTTAACAGGACAAGTGTTGTGAGGTGAATGGTACAGTGGTTCACACGGATGCCTCATGAAAATGTGGCCGGAATACAAACTCTGGTCAATCAAATGGTGAAGAACTCTAATGACAGCAAAATTCGAGCCCAGTGCTTCTTGCCGAAGTGGATCAACCGAAAGGCTTAGTTGAATGCAAACGCTGTTCTCAAGTGTGAGTGATGTTTAATTCAGAATAATCCAAATCCAGGAATGTCTATTACAGAGCTGAACCATGCTCAGCTGGTTCAATGAAGACAGTAACTCGAAGTTAACTGAAAAGCCCTGACAACTGAGCTAACGACTGATGTGAATAGAGCGATTTTGTTTATCATCTATCAGAAACGGTCAGGCAAGCTGAACCATATTCCCACGAGGTTGTGCTCGACTGTTTCCACATGATCAATCGATCATGCCCATCGTAGAACTAGTGGCATTGTGGTCAACACGCTGATCTCACAAGCAACAGGACCAGACCATATGAGGATATGCACTACTAATGAGCCCTACTAAGAAGTAAACTCGGGTCTGGCGCTGTCGTATTCCTATTCGGATGCAATCAACAGTAAGCCACACAGGCTGTAACAGCGACAGATTCTTATGTACGTGGATGAATGAGCCGTTGGCCGTAGAAGGCGCGACCAATCGGAACGCAGCTTGAGTCTTAGCACGAGCGTGGGATACACAGGCGGCGCTGACGCGTATACTACACCAACAGTGGTGGGTCGGAAGACCTATGTGATACGAAGATTGTGATCAAGTGTGGGTTATGTTCAATTTGTAATGATTCATGATCGTGGTGTAGATTGAACATCACTCACAACTGACGGCAATTTTCGCATTCACACAGCATAACGACAGAGCAAGCTCGAGTCCAGTGTTTTTTTTTCGAATCAAGTTAAGTTATCGCTCTAGTCACCAACAGCACGGCAATTTAGGGTTAACAAATGGATGTTTGAGTAAACGAATGAACAAGTTTTCGAGAGAGAGAAACTGTCCATCCGGACTATGCTCAGACGAAGGAGAAAAACTAATTAATTACTAAGACGAGCAGACCTCAGTGGGTAATCTAGCTTCATCAAACAAAATATGAGCAACGTAAAGACTACGAATGGCCTACAGATTGAAGTACGGTGACGAAGTGAAGTAAACGAGCATCTGGCAAGCGATTTCGACAAACAGGATGACCAACAATAGCAAGAGGTTTGTTGACAAATTTATCATGAACAGCCCGATATGTTAATTGAACGTCATCACATAGGGATGAGCGTCGAGTAAACAGGACGGATAAAACAGGTATTATATTCGAGTTCGAGCATCGAGTAAAGCTCATCGGTAGTGCATATCCGCGACCGAATGATTAGGTCAAATGCGATTCAGTGGTCAGCAAGAGAGTTTAATAAAAGGGAATCTGGGTGAGACCTAACTCTGCAAAGTCAGGGTTTCGGCTGGATTCGAACCAGCGGCCGAGACAGTTGCTCAAACATGTCAAGCGCTCTATCAGTTGAGCTACGAAGCCACGCCAGGTGTCCGGAAATTTCATATTTGGGCTCGGTTACCCACCCGTCCCACTATACCCACACAACATGTTCAACAGTGGCGTTGGTAGATTACAGCATGAACTGTTCGAGGAATCCTGCCGGGGCAGTTGATCCCCCGGATCATTTGGTAGATTCCATATGAAGCAGTAGGACGGGTGGGTAACCGAGTCCAAATGTGAAATTTCCGAATTCCTGGCGTGGCTTCGTAGCTCAAACGATACAGCACTTGCCGCGTTTGAGCATACTGTCTCTGTCGCTAGTTTGCATCCAGCCGAAGCCCTGATTTTTCACAGTGAGGTCTTGTCCAAATCATCAAATCGGCCAAATAACTCATTAGAAAAGGGAAGTTTCCTGCTATAATGAGAGAGACTGAGCTTCAGTCACTCGCGCTGACAATGGGGTGGTATACGTGAATTGGGATGCATTCTTGCATCAAAGCAACCCAGAAAGTGTGTGAGAGAGAGAGAGAGAGA
>JTDE01001068.1:128973-190039 GCA_014338405.1 Paragonimus skrjabini miyazakii
ACGGCCGCAGCCCCATTGATTGATTGGATTCCTGTCAACAGTAGACTTTGTGCCGTCCGCTTGGCTGGTCCAAGTAAGACCAGCTCTAGACGCAAGACTTTCAGAAATTTATTCATTGCGACTGCTTACGCCCCTACTGACTGTAGTGACGCCGGCGTCAAAGACGCGTTTTACTCAGATCTGGCGGCTCTCCTTCGGTCGACACGTAGCCCTGATATAGTCGTCCTGGCCGGAGATATGAATGTCAAGGTCGGCCGCCTCGGTAAAGCCGAATCTCATCTAGGTGGCACGTTTGGGACAGCGTCACATCGATCAGATAATGGCGGGCGATTGTTGCAGCTGTGTGCTCAGCATAAACTAATTTTATCCAACACTAGTTTTATGCAACCTGCACGTCATTGCTATACTTGGTGCCCACCTGTTCCGAATCAGGCATGGTCTCAGATAAACCACGTAGCTGTTAGTTACAGGTGGCGTGGTTCCATTCAAGACTGTCGTTCTTAATGGAGCACGTACTTAGACTCAGATCATGCACTGGTACGTTGTCGATTTGTTCTTACTTTTGTGGGCAACGATCCCACCGATAGCAACGGTTAGTTGTTGAGAAACTGGCCTCACCATCGGTAAAGCATAAATACCAAACCAACCTAGAAAGCTGCCTTAGTGATACTCACTCCGAAAATCCCAATAGTTGCTGGACACAAATCTCACAAGCTATTCAGAAAGCAGGTACTGTAGCATGCGGCACAGGGGTACATAAGTTCAACAAACACTGGATCTCAAAGAAATCCCTGGAGTTGTTAGAAGCCAGACGGAAGGTTCCTCCTGGCAGTTCACATATTAAATCCAGAAGAGATATCCGCAGGAAGCTGAAACGCAGTCTAAATGCTGATCGCGAGGTTTGGTTAGTGACAAAATTAAGGAAATGTTAACCGCCTTTGCCTCAGGGAACACCGGCAAACTCTTTAGACTGATCCGTGCTAATGGTCCCAGGCGACCGTCTGTCAATGAAACTACCAGCGAGGCAGATGGCACACTCATCTATAATAAGTCCAGAAGGTTAGAGCGTTGGGCGGAACACTTTGAGGATAAATTCGGCCGGCCTCCTGCTTCTATCATGTTGCCGCCACAAACTTGTAACGTAGAACCCTGGTCGGCAGATTTAGAACCACCCACTGAGACTGAGGTTAGCAATTGCATTTCGGTCCCAATCGTAATAGGGCTGCTGGTTTATATGACCTCGTGCCAACACTTTTCAAAGAAGGTGAAGAGGCGTTAGCAGAGGCCTTGACTCAGTTGTTTAACCTTGTGTGGACGACGGAGACCATCCCTCCGTGCTGAAGTCAATCGATAGTAGTTCACGCATTCACGAAAGGCATCAGGGGCTCTTGTGAAAACCATAGGGAAATTAGTTTGACCCTAGTCATTTCAAGGGTTCTGGAATCCATTATACTTCGTCGACTCAATGCAGCTCGGCAGGTAAACATCAGGGAAAAACAGGCAGGGTTTCGCCCTGGCCAGGGATGTATAGATCACAGTTTGACCCTTCGTCAAATTCTGGAACAGCGCCATGTGTACCGCCGGCCAACAATTGTCATATTTCTCGACTAGAAAGGTGCGTTCGATTCGGTCGATCGATCGATCTACATTCGTAGAGTCGCTTAAACGCAGGGGTGTACCGACCAAGTATGTGAACATACTGTCGGTGCTTTACTCCCATACTTTGGCTCAGATTAGGATTTACGGTGAGCTGTCTGACAGTTTCAGCACCAGCAGCGGCGTTCATCAAGGCTGTCCCCTTTCATCATTCTTGTTCAATTTTGTCACAGATGAAATAAAGGAGGACTGTCTGTGGCACTCAAATGATGGCGGTGTGGACTTCCTACCTGGTGGAAGGCTGACTGATCTTGACGATGCTGACGATAGGGTGTTGATGTTTGACACTTTCCAAGCAACACAAACAAGGCTGGACGCTATTTCGCGTTCTGCTGAATGTTCCGGAATATGCTTTGCAGCCTCAAAATGCAAAGTACTTCTGTAAGAGTGCTGAAGTTACGTAGATCTAATGTTAGATAATGGAGTTATGGATGCTGTTGACCGGGTTATGTAATTGGGAAACTATATTAACAACGGCGGAAGTATGGGGGCTACTATTTGACCATTTTCAAGTAGCACAGACAATGCTAGACGTCCGTGCACAGTCCACTAAATACATTAGAGTGTACTTCGTGATCTCTGAGTGCAGAGAGTTTCTGCAAGAATGCTGTGATTCTGTATATTTAATGTTGAATAATGTAGTTGTGGAGGTTGTTGACCGGTATGTTTACTTAGGAAGTTGCACAAGCAGCGTGGAAGTATAGGTAATGACGATGAACGTCGTGTCTCTAAAGTTACGGCGACATTCGCTAAGCTAGAACAGCTCTAGTAACAGAAAGCCATATATCTGATGTTCAGAGGTTGCGTACGTAAGGCAACTGTAAAGGTTACATTACTTTAAGGCTGTGAAACGTGGCTGTTCAAGGTAGAAGACGTCAATCATCTTCAGGCAGTTGACCATCGATGCCTGCATTCGACCAAACGCATTGAGTGACACCAACGAGTAAACCATGAAAAAGTTAGAAAGTGGGTATTTGTTAGTTATTAGTAAGCGACCCTCTTCATTGAATCTTAGAGGTTTCACAGACTTGGATGGCTGGACCACGTAGTGAGAACGTCAGCTGGCCGTCTGCAGCACAACACCTTTTGCTGACGCTGCGGTCGATTGGCGCAAGGTGCGAGGTGGACAGATGATGACCTGCGGTAGAAAAATGAAATCGTTCACGAAGGGGTTGCTCACTGCAGATCGAGTTCGTTTCCCGGGCTGGAGCCCTCGCGGCTCACAGATTCAGTGGTTTGAGACGTTAGGTGAGATGGCGGCTAACCGAGCTCAGTGGCGTGAATGCTGTCGTTGTTTGTCCGAGTTGTCTGTGAAGTGAGTGCACTAAATGAAGCGGGGCAGTGAAAGCCGCAAGGAAGCTGTCTTGCTGATGACGCCTTACTTTCACCTACAGCATCATTGTTTGTTTGTAGACCGTAGACAACTTGATGTCGAGTGTTTGAGCATAAACATAATTACCTTTAGTACTTAGACTTCTTTTTCCTTCTCATATCTTGCTTACAATTTTCTCTTTTCTTCATGATTGTGTAACAGTTAAGCACAAACACAAACTACTGATGTATTGCTCTTTTTGTTTATGACCATGGTGACGATGAGGAACGAAGTAACCTTAATGACTAAATTTTAATGACAGCAAACTGTGTGGGTTTGCGGTAACCCAAAGCAACCCAACAAAATACGACTACGTAATTTAAAATATATACCACTAACATGGAATGAGTGAAAGCGATGGATAGGATAATGGAGTCGAAGATGTATGAAAAAGCATTCATCCCAGTAACAGATGTACTACGTGCAGTAACTATGGCAAGCGATGTACTCGCTGTTATTAACTTATAAACAATCAATAGTTGCATACTGTTTGTATTAAAGATGATCTAACACACTCGGATCGAATATACTCGATCATTGCAATCGTTAGTGCGGTGTGTGTTTGTCGACAGACAAGCCGATGACCATTAACAATGTGCGCAATTGTCCTGAAGTAGTTTGGTGCTGAACTGAACTGAACTCGAACTGAAAGGCACAAAAACTAAGCAATCAGTTGAGCTACCGAAATCACATCGTGGTGGGAAACAAGAATACTGCGTTCCTTTGATCCAGTTCACCAACGGTGAAAGAAGACATGTCACGAGATGTTAACTCTTTATTCACGAACGTAAAATACTAGGATATATATAGGACATAGGGATAGCAACAACGTTAGAAACGGTTAACCATGAAGGACTGCTATCAATTCCAAGGCAGACAAACAGCTTGAGTCAACGGTTTATGCGCCGGGGGCCGGATGACCAGTAGTGATTAGCATGGCCTAACACAAACGCGAGCAATTTCGGATTACAGTTGCGTAACAACATATGAAGTAAGTTGAATGAGCTAACAACGTGATCTGTTCCCATGACGCGCTTTGCAACGGAACAGATGAAATCTCAGTTCTTTCATTCTACTGTCATAGTATGTTGCGTTATCGCGCGCACCAACCACTAATGTGTGCACGCTGTACTTAAGTCCGGTTGTTGGAAGTTCCTAACTGTTGCAAGGTTTACACTGTAAATGATAGAATGCAGTGCAAACCACGTGAACGAACTCTCATTTAAGTTAGTGCTATTGAGATCACAATAAATGGCCTTAAGGACGATCACAGTACTACTTGCTTGAACAAAACTCAGCTACCATTGACCACTTTACGGTTGATAGTCAGCATGGTCGTTGAAGCCACTCAGTTATGTATGTAATCTGGTTATAATGACACAACGGATGCATATATTGTCATAGGTAAGCTTTGATTATACTTAAGTGAAATGAAAAGCTTTGAGATTTGCCATAGCGTGATCATGTTCGCTCAGGGTAATATGTATTCGAGTGTTAGAAAGGCAGAACTACCAGGATCAACAGATTTATGGTAACGATACTTTGGATCTGCGGAGCTTGTAATCTGCTGACTAAACGGTTCAGTCTAGGTCAAATCACGTGCCTGACAAAAGAACATGTTTCGATACGTGTGATGTGCAAGCATTGGTTTGATGATGCACCAAAATCGTACAAATGAATTACTGAACTGCAAACAGGAATGTTCATGCCAAAACGGCCTGCTAATATGTTTCCATAGACCAAATGCCCGGTGATAGTTAAACGAAACCAGTCGCACAACTTACTCCAATCACCTTCATGAGGGTTGGCAAAGAGGACCAAATCGAAACGAGGTATCACGATTCTCTGCAAAAAGCAAGTAACAATCAAGTTGTAAGTTTGTCTGTGAAATCTGAAGACAAACACTTGTATATTATATAAATAATGGCACTAAATTCAATGCAATATATAAGGCCAACAATACGAACATGATTTGAACTTCGAGTAAGCTTACATGAAACAGAGGTGTTCATTACTACAACGGTGACTCCACACCGGGAGCGGTTGAATAATAATACGCAAACGTTCAAGCACGTTCGGTCACGAGTACTACTCAGACTATCCATCCATTGAAGAAGAGATAGTAAGTATCATGTTAATTCCAACCGATGACACAACAGTTAGGACTACTTTGCGAGTTGAAATCACATACCATGAGATTTGCTGAGCAACTGTATGACCACTGATAGTTGACAAAGGATTTGAATGACATAAATTGAGCATACCTCACAAATGAATAGATTCCGCATTCCCAAAGAAATTTTAGACACCCCCTTGGGAAAATATGCACCAGTATCGAGCTTTGCTATTGACGCGACTGGAAGTTTTACTCAGGTCATTCCTGTTCATATTGTGATGAAACCTCGTTCAACAAAGCACGTTCAAACGCCACTCATGCACTCGCGTTTATGAACCAGGATTCTAGTCCACACCGCAGCGAGGTTTTTCCACATAAACGCCGTGTGCACATCCACCTGGTTCTGTGTGTTGGGCTGACGTTATCTGTCCTGGATTTTCAGCCACTATTTCTCGTTCGTTGGCCCGATTTTGTTGAATGATAACTTGTTCGATTTTTCGTGTCGTCTGTGATCCATCCACCGTGAGTTTTGACCACTTCCGACCACTGGGTTTAGATATTTCACTGGCTGTTGGAATAATCGCGTCCCTGACTTGATAACCCACCTTAATATGTCTCCGTTTGTACTTCTTTACCAGTGGTTCAGCCACAGTTTGAACCCTCATTTGGCGGACGCAATTTTCTTGTGCTTATCCATTTTCGCAAAACAACACCAGAGTATTTTGTGAGGAGAAAATGAGTTCGTCTTGCAAACCTGAAAACGTCGTACCTTTGCACAAGTAAGGTTGAAACATAAAACTCACACTAGCCTAACTTTAAAATACAGTACACACCCCCGGGGTGGAGATCACCATGTTGGATCGTGTTTAACACAATGTTGTATGTCTCGTTAACAAAGTACCTGGAAGTTTTGACATTTACTCTCTGTCTAGCCACATGAATGAACAACACTGATATTGTTCTTTCTAGCAAGATCTATAAAACAGTCATTTTTCTGAAGTGGCTAATTGCGATTCTCTCCTTATTTCTATCGGTCATCCCGAGCTATGATGCACGTTCCGATGTCCACATTAGGTGGTACTGTTACGTTGTGTTCAGTTCAGTTTTAGGCCTCTTCTTTCCCCCTAAGACATTGAAGAATTTTATACATTTTGTACACATTTCCTATACAGAACGTCAGCAGGCTATGGGTTTATTCGTCCGCTATTATTGCATTTCGTAAAATATCCACTACATGTTGTCCAACAAAACACGGGATACGGGGTGTGTGAATGAAATCACAAGGAGTGCAGTGGAAGTCACTAGTATGCACGGGCGTTCTTTGAATTCAGTCATTGTGCAATTTAATCTGGAAACGGGTGGTGCGGACCGACTAACACAGCGATACTCCTTTCAAGTTGCTTGTCAGATATACGGCGACATATAAGTCAGGTAGAGAGGAGGGATGGTGCATGGTACCAGCCACTAAGCTTAATCAACTCGTCATGAGAGGGAGTCAACAGTTACTTAGTTGATCAGGCCAAACAAGTGAATGGTGCTCTAACGAGGTTGAGAGGACCTTGACAAGCAGTGGTAGGATGTTATAAGTGGAACCTGACGAGAAGTCACTGCTACCGAGGTGCGCGTACCTGTCCTATGCACACACGAGTTTGGGTGTGGTAAAAGAAGTGGGGTCTAGTCTAGACGAGTAACTATAAAACACGAAGGGATTAGGTTCAGATCATAATATCAAAAAATGTGGTCTGTACAAATGAAATCTTCAGACGCAATTTCTGAAAGAGCTAAGTGGTAAAGCAACGAAGGCATCAATTGGTTTTGGTGGTACCCGAATACGCGGACGTGTAAATCTTCATAGGGAGCAACCGCGATTTGTCCCCCGTCTGGCCTATTGATTTGGCTTCATCTTTCAACCCTTTTCTCTCCAAACACGTGAACCTGTACGGAGGACCATGCTGTCAATGACATTATGATGAAACACCAGCGATGAGCTCCCATTTGCTGCAATGATTCCTTATTTTACAAACCAAAAGTGATTGGAAAAGTTAGAAAAGAGGACAAACAGAAAAGCTCACCGTACCCGTAAATGTTCTAGCATCGACTTCGGATCTCGACTGCCCAGAACAGTGAAAATTAGGACACGTGTGGCAGGTCTGTATGAAAAGAACAAAAATCAGGACGAAAAATTTAAGACTAGAGATATATACAAACACTATGTTTGTAAGGTTCCCACTGAACGCTACTCAGACAACGGTTGAACAAGTGGGAGACAATTCGGATTGGAGTTAAACAGCTAAGATGGATATGAATAGACGTTTGAACAGACGACCTATAGATAAATCACACATGTTCAGTGGGACACATAGCACATTTAACACTGAATACATTGGCCGTAATATATATATATATATATTATATATATATATATATATGAATATGTCGAGGGAAGACAATAGGGGAAATGGATAAGAAAGTTGAAAAGGGAAGTGACTAATAAAGTATTTTTTAGACTAATTTAGAGAAACACAATTATCCACGAGGCCGGCTCTACCGGTGACTGCCAGTGTAGGCCACGCCGGACACGAAGCTATCAACGTGAAGTGGTTGTCTCGCCAAAAATACCATTGAATCTTAGAATAATATGGTGACGAACAAATGTTTCCGATAGTTCTACAGACCAATACAATTACATATGTTCAACAAAATTGACACTATTTAGAAAACTGAAGAGATCACACGAAACATAACTGATCCGTATAATTAAAATACTTTAAAAAAAACGGGTTAAACCCCTCAAACGACGAATCGCCGGTGATAATGATGGGTCGTCCAGAGGTTAGGGTAGAAATCTGGTTGTGATTTGAATTCGATCTTGTGATTCTTGACCATGGCCTTGTTATGAGGACAAAGAACCAGATTGTGTAACCGAATAACAGTCGACCCCATGGTGGCTAGCATCTGTTGTCTGACCAGCTTGGAGTGGTTGTTCGGAATTTTATGAACAAAGCGAAGGGTCTGCTTGGTCCTTATCGATAAGATGTACAACTATTGAGCTATTAATGGTTTTGGTCAAACCAGTTCCCATCCAGGCAGAATGATGTTCTTTGATTCGTTTGGGAAAACGTTTGGTCATCCGACCTACATATTCCGTTGTACAACAGTAATAGAAAGAATGCACAAGCATAGATTGGTCCTAAATAAACAATTTGTCTTTCAGGCCCGAAATAGTCAGGCAAGTGATGAATCAGCTAAGTAGTGTTGTCGTCGAGATGGTGCATTTGAGAGTGTGATGGACGATGACCTGTAATTTGGGTGATTTGATCCGTTTGTTTGGAGATTTGCGCCCAATAATATAATGTAATCACATTTTGCTTCATCTCTTTGGTTTACCAGATGTTTTAATTTTGTGAGACATATGACGGTATTGATCTGATGAGGTATTATCTAATACCACTGTTCGTCACCATTGTGCACGTCATCTTCTGGATGCCAACCAAAAACGCTCCGCTAAGGCAGGATTTGGTGTCAAAAATCTCACGGTCTAGAGCCCACATCACGAACTAACCACAACGAAACAGTCGTTTTCAGTCTAACCCAGCATGCTCAAACAGATCACTACAAAGCAACCGATGGGAGAGCAAACGTAAGATATATTCGAACCAACAAAACCAGCGAAACAAGATTGTTAAGCCCAATGCTCGATAGAGATGCAAAGTCAAGAAAAAATACCCCTTTTCCACATATGGTGTTTTCACCACAAGCCGGTTATGATTCGGAGACATGGAAAAACGAAGGCAAACGTTATGAAGATCTTCTGCGCGGTCGACCAAGCTTCACAACACTATAGGAGGACTGCTCGCAAATTGAACTTATACACTCGGCTCTTCAAGAAAGGAATGAGATCACCTGGGCCACGTATGGCGTAAAGTGCATAGTCCACCTGAATTTTAGCTGCACAGTTTGCGATCGAATTAAACACTTCTTCGGAGATGAATCAACTTCCAACGTAGAAGGACTGCATCGTCTGCATACCTTGAATGTCGAGACCACGCACTTAGGAGCAGTTTTACGACTAGCTATTTACAGCCACTCAGCGAGCCCACGCAGATGTTGTCTAATGCCGAAGCGAATAAAGAGGGGGAAGCCCGAAAAAATTGTTGTACTCCATTTGAGGTAAGGTCAACGAGAAACTGCCGTCAGTTCCAACCCAGCTCAAGGATATTAATATACTTCTTGAATAAACCTTTTCTCGTTAAACAGTCTCAAAACGCTGCTCTATCGACAGAAGCGGAAGACCCCAAACTATCTAGGAAAACAATAATTACCGGCTTTCTGTAAGAGTAGTCTTCAGAGTCCAATTGAGGAATAAAGTGTGATCAATGCGGTTACGGTCAAGCGAAACTAAGCATGTACCTTACGGGTACACGGTTAACGCATTGAAGTTGGCCAGCGAGGTAAAACATAACAAAATAAACCAAGTTACAGTCAGTCGTAACGACCTCGTTAACGTAGAGCATCCGAAGCAATGATAACAGCTTCTTGACCATGACTGAGTCTTCATCTTTGGCGAGAGTTCGCCTGAAATCTTTGTGTAGTTCCATTAACCTGACCTCAAACGAGACTTCGATTTTCTTTGAGAGAGGGAAGGCTAGGGACTAAAGAGTATTCAGAAATCCAGGAAATACAGTTAGAAGCGCTGATGATTAACTGGACTGTTTTCCAAAATTCTCAGCCCAGCACTACAGGCATCGTTATAACTGGTGATAACAAAACCAATCGCCTCACAGACTGTTCTCTTGTAGTCTGTACGATATAGGGAAGGCTTCTGAAGCACCCAGCAGCAACAGTCCGTTCCACTCCGACAACCCATTGTGTCCATCAGACCCCACGATAAATGTAAGTTTTCGATACTCATGTGTTTATCGCTGAACATATTTTTGAAACAAAAGATGGGGCTGATACTGTTAGAATATCCACACTTGGGTGGTAAGCACATGTGAAATGACCTAGGCTCGGACTGTACAACTCCATGAACCTCGACGGGCTCTTTCAATGTGAATCAACCGTATTGTTTTTCTGGATGAGGTGCCTGAGGCCAAACGCAAGTGATGTTCAAATTGTCTTAATACGATTCAGTAACTAACTTTCAGTATCCGCTAGAAAATCTGATCCTTCATTGAAACACAATGGACAGTTCAGCTTATCAGTGTTGCTCACTATTTATCCGTTGTAAGCAGCAAATTAGAGCACGATCGTTTGTGCGCAAAAATACACCTTTTCCTTATGTAAGATCAATATCTCTTTGATACGTTCGCAAAATAGGTTAGCTTAGAGTTTAACTACAAAACTATTACATAAGATAGGCTTGGTGTGTCAAGGTCAATATCATGTGTATATTCGTGGCTAGAACGATATGAAGTATTCATGCTATTGGCAAGTTACGATTGACGGTTCATCACAGTTGTAAATAACACCATTTGACTAATAATATCCCCGCATTTCTGTAGACAGCTCACATGACCGTATTTTCGACCATAGCTTGCTACGGTCACATAACACTTGGCGATATATACGTTAAGCTTTATAGTTTGTGATTAATGTATACCATGTCGCTCGTGAGTGTGGACTTTGATTCGTTTATTGATCTGGTCTTGACTTAATCGACCCCGAAGTTACACCACATCGAATGTGTACATTTACGATCGAGTAGACGAGCTGAGTTGGATGTTACTGTTTCATTGGACTAATACACACCACATACTATAGGTTGATACAGATAATTGTCAAGCCATTAGTATGTTTCGGAGACGTAACTAAAAACATGTATATTCATTTCTTAAAGAATCACCGAACCATGATATCGCGCCATTTTGAAAAACAAAAAAGAAATTGACGGAGAACAACAACAGAAAATGTCTCATGTTTAATACAGCTGAGTTTGTAAGTATTTTAGTACAGTCTTGATTTAGTGCTTTTTCACAGTCTGGCGGAACAGCAATCAGAAGAATGCATAGGATGGGAATGCGCGTTAGGTGATCATGATACATTCAACTACTATGGAAAAAGTACAGACAACAGCCACTGACATCGGTTGTAGCATGCTGCGCTCAGTTTCTATAGCAATGGGTCGAAGTGTTCTGGAATGACGAATCTCAGTTTGAACCAAATGGCTGTACCCATGTATGTTGTTGTTGTTGTGATCAATTCAAACAACCTCTAACCCTCACTATTGTTGGGAGCAGCAATGGATCGATACATGTGTGAAGTGCCATTCAGACATACGAAAGAATCCAGCTGACAAACAACAGAGACAGGGCGAACAAATGTCTTCGAAATGTTTCACGCGATTGGCAACTCCAAAGCTTGAATCCTGAAACCAAACAATGTAACTCCACAAACCAGAAGGAGATAAGGTAAGTTTCTGATACCAAAATGAATTCGAATATTACATTGGTAATTTCGGCCCTAACCTGAATGAACACGTTTGGAATGGTTGAGTTGAGGTGCTAAGGAAGACAACAGTATTAAATTCATATTCAAGATAGAAAATGCAGCCATCGATGTACGTGGTAAAACGTCCCACTGTGATATCGAGGATATTGTGAAAATCATGGAGAATGGTGAGGATTATTTTCAATACCATCGGAGCATTGACTAAATATTAAACAGTGAATGTTAGGGTCTACCATTTCAGGGCAACAAGCCCAGATGAAAAAATGCTGGCTCGTGACTTAGACATCTTTCGTCGGACAGTATATTAATCACATAGCCAAAAAACACAACGGATCTTCCAATCACTGGATATTTGTGTCTCGCATGAGTGGAATACAACAATCTGTCCAGCTTCAGTGTACGACAACGGAATTTGCGGAAGGACATAAACAATCGAGTGCGGCCTACGCGATTCCATGGTTTGGATATGGTTACCAATATCTGGATGAGACCAGCAAACAACAGCGTATGCTCACTGTTGTAACTACCTCTACGGATAACGCGCGCATAAACGGAAAACAGAATAACGATCAATGGAACGGCGGATAAAAGCACGACAGATAACGGTAATGAATAACGAAGTATGGAATATACGTGGTCAGTAAGTCTCTTCCCATCCAACCCACCCACCTGAGGCTACCGCATGAAGGCAGGAAAAAGACTGGCCTTCAAACAGAGCTTCTCTATGTTGCCCAGCCCGGAAACAACATGGTCACAAACCCGTTCGTATTTATACGGTTTACGACTAGCAACAAGCAAGGTCAAAGGGAATTTACCTGAAAAACATCTACACAGTACAGTCTAAGCGTGTAGTCGGGATGACAACAATAGTTATCACGAGGGCTTAGGTCGATCGTGAAGACTGGAGCAGTCCACGACCATGGGAAAGGTAATGGTCACGCACAAGTGAACTTTGTTAGTCTTCTTGTCGCACAATGTTTTCGGGGAACTGGCAACTTCCCCGACACACACAACCACGACTCAGTCATAGGACGAGCTAAACTTAGAACATAGCGCTTGTATTGCGACACGGATGAATACCAAGTCAACCAAACAAAAGTAAGTACCAGGGCAAGAATGAATGGAGAACGTGCTTGCGCTAGAGATTCTGTTTTCTGCAAGTTAGTCAGATGATACATACACAGTGAAAATCGAACGCATTATACAAAGCGAAAATGCAGCTGGCAAATGGGCTGAAATGATTAGCTGAGAGAAAAGTGTGAACATTGCACAGAAAGACTCACTCACGTGGACATAAGATGGCCGCTTTCTGATTGGAACCACTCAGCGGTGTTCTGCAGACGAAAAGTAAACACCAAAGAGCTCATTAGAGGGATGAGTGAAAAGCGGAGTTCCAGGTTTAAACCAGCACTTTCAGATGAATTATTAAAAGCGAAGTCCAACACCATTTCTGGAGTTGATTCTTATATACCTTGTGCAAGGCACTTTCGAAACTAATAGGTGCGCACAGATCGAACTCAATTGTGTAACGTAACGTCTTGCTGCGTTAGTAGCGACATTCTGATTTTGTAAGTCGTATGCATGTCTTCCTGGGCCTCTGGCTCAAGTGTGTTCATGTTGTCTTTTTTACAAGACTATCGCTGGAACCCCTGCTTCGGAAGAATGCTGTTCCCCAGTGCCTTCACGTTGCACAATGTAGGTTGGTAACCAAAACTAGAACATCCGGCTTGTCTATCACACTTGAAGCAGTGTCTTGGTTTAAGCCTTCCAACAATACCTAATCAAAATGTGGGTCGGCAGCTCACAAGAAGATATCCATCAGTCTGATATATAAAAAAACACTGGCGTTGTGCACACAATACATTGAACGGTCCAACATTTTTGTAGCAAATAAGAGGGTCAATCTTGTTAAAACGGCCACAAATCGATCTGCCACTCAGAAAGATTGACAGTTGTCAAAAGTAGAATTATTCAACAGTGTTTATATGTAGGTGTCCTCTTGATTTGATACATACAATTGACACATGTCCAAGAATTAACCTGTTACTATCGTCATGTCCATATCAATAACAGTGCTGACACGTTGTATTTGATACAACAAAGGGGTTCAGCATTTTGACCTTTTCCCCTATACCCTAAACGATAACGTGACTTAGATAAACAGCCGTGTTTATTCATTGTACGTCCCACACGAACAGCAGGTTCAGCCCGTCCAACACAGCTAGTGTTGATACTATCCTCTTTCGCACCCCACCAACACCTCACACATTATCCGGCTCACAATTTGGCATGGTCATTGGTCACGAACAATATCAGATCAAAAGTCGTCGGGTTCTTTTACACGTGTTCACGACAACAAATCGTGCTCAGACTCCGTCACACGAGTTAAGTGGTAAACGGTCCTACCGAGAAGATTTTTGATTCCAATGCTTGTACAACTTTACCCAGTAAAGGACATCAACCCGTAATCATCCACTGTTTCAATTGATGATTCATAACAATCCAAATCAATTCTACTGTTCTATCAGGATCTTGATAAGTCCAAGCATTTTGTTATCTATCTTTTGTTATTCACATATTTGGCACACTGATATTCATGCCAATATATACAAACAGGTAGCTTGTTGAACTGTCAACACTAATCTGATATCTGAATTCTACTTGAAACGGGATAGTTAGACGATGACATCGTAAAAAAAGTTAGAGAGTGGTAGCTTGTAAGTCGAGAACTATAGACAGTGTTCATCTCCGAGATAGAGAGCCTTGCGACGAATGTGAACACTTGGCTGAAGACATTAGTCAATGGGATTTGGTAGTGTAAATGTGTTGTTGCTGCTTGACTGGTAAGAGGTAGTCATCTTGAAGTTGAAGATTTGAGCACAGTAATGGGGGTTAAGTTAGTGAAGTCCTATCCCCTCCTTCTTCTCCTCAACTTCTAAACTAAGGTCCTTCTCCTTATGACAGGATGGAAGTTAAGCCCCGGTTCGAACCGCTCGAAGAGAATACAAATGCTTGTTGCCATGTCGTCAGAACTAGCAGGCTGGTCTAATCAGGATAACGTCTGAATCTGTTTCATCAAGTATAACGAGCTTCTTCCAGTTGTCAAGACTACAAATGCACAAAATCGGTTCATTCATCTCACGACCATGGTTGTAATCATACCTGTTTGATGAGCTACCACAGAGAAACAAGCACAATACGAGCAGTTCGATCAAGTAAGTCTTATGACACAGAGACATAATAGTTCTGGATCAGCCGGTTATTGTTCAATACATGAAATTGTGTACCTTTATACTGCAGTCCGTGTGCGCGCCATCGATGAAGTACGTAACATGATCACGAGGAATGATATGCCAACGACCTGGCCAACGAACAGCTAAGGCGGCTGAAACAGGGAAGGCGGAACGAAATGAAGGTAAACGATAAGGAGGACAGAAGTGGGAGCATGAAAAGCTCGAGAAAAGAAGAGTATACCAACCCATCGTCAATTATAAAACAGTAGGCAAATCACACTAAGACGCAGATCATACGGGGGCCTCAATCATCCAGAACTAGTCAGTACTCAGGGCCGAATGTCATCCCTTCCTGAGGACATTTAAAAAAAATTTACGTCATATAGTGTCGTCCACAAAGGCACCGCTTTAGAACATTCATTGGCTAATATAGAACCACTCCGATTTTGGCAGTGAATACAGCCCCTCTTATTCTTATTAATGTTGATCCATATACACTTTATTCCATGAGTTGGTGGGCTGGGACAAGTCTTCAGAGTTGATTTCATGACTTCACCAAGTGTACAGACAGGTTCAATACAGCTAAGATGAAGTGAGTATGGTGACTTCTTTTATTTTTATATATCTGTGACCTAGTGCTGACTTTCGTAAATTGAACCATCCATGTTGTTAACTGCATGCAACTGTTTTAAAACCTAATCAGATAGACGAACCTGTTTTTGGGGGCAAACAGCCTAGAACTTCACACTGTAAATGGATTGGACGTGAGAAAACATAGTGTGATATGTTAACGGCCGATAACCAAAAGAAAATATGGTTTTGAAACAATTTTATTCTCTAGCGAATTACACTAGAATGTACAGCTAAAGGAATTCGCCAAATACCGTGTGTGTGACAGGTTAAACAGCTACCAATGAGAAAACGCTAGACAGTTGGGCTTGTAGGTCAAGCGCGAAGATAATGTGCAGTCGGCAGACAAAATGGCCTAAACGGAAATTCATTTGGTTTAATTTTGTCGTAGTTCGATCAAGAATCCACCGGATAACGGTCAGACAAGTTAACGTGCGCAAGGATGGTGTTTGTGGACTGTTCAGTTAATTGGCAAGAGGATAAAGCTGTCATATTGTTTGCATGATATCACTGTAATCCGCCTTAAATGCTCACGCTAAATAAATGACAGTTCTGAACAATCTGAACGGTGTCTGCGATCAACACAGATTCCAGCAAGTGACTGACAAGCGTGGTCAATTAATGCTTTAACACTGGTAACCGTTATACACACACTATAAACAGAACAATAATAAGCCACTTGAGAGCTCCCACTAAATCTGTGCAATGAAGGTGTTCTCATTTAATTACTCTACTAAATACTCCTCGAAAGAGTCTAAACGTTGCAAAACCACTAGATCTGACGATTTTGACTCGTTTCGGTTTAGCCAGATTTATTGAACAAGCAACAACCTACCATCTTTGTTCAAACAAATAGCGCCCCCTCAGATTTACTATAACCTTCACCTATATAGCCGGGATTAGAGTCGGTCATAGTTTGTTGGCTCATGCTCACTACACCTAAGCACAACTTGCCCTTGTGTGTGTGTGTGCGCGCATGAAACCAGCATTGGCGTGCTGGACACAAGGCCTCACTCACACACATACTGGTCTTATTCCTTCGGGTTTACACCGGATGCGTGGTGTGTGAGTAGAACCACAAGTGGTACAGTGCAAGCCACTTGGGGTGATGGTTTAAAACGCAGTCGTCCTGTGGTTTCGGTCACTGTGACAGGTTAATCCATTTCGGATGCTGCCAACCTTGTGTGTGCACATGGAATTCAAATCTGAGATAATCAGTCAACATAACTCTAGCAATGTGGTATAGACCGCATAAAAATCACCGGTGCTTGCACGGGTCACTCAGCGTTAGAATAATAATGTGGGTCGAGGAATTGTTCACTGCAATAACGACGAGAAATATTTTGCAGGAAATTGTTTGTCAAAATGAAATATTAACACAGATAGTGATTTAGACATCGGTCACGCACCGCACTGGCTTACATTGGAGACGGACAAGTAGTTCCAGGAATCTACATCATTGGCTATCCACTATTTGGCGAAAACAAAAATAAAATTAATCTCATGATGTAATATTCTCATACAATTAACATACCTGATGAGTAGTAGGGGATTTTGATTTTCATTTAAATTGAACAACAACCACAATTGATCGCAGTTGTTGTATTCGGGCAATCTGATCATTATTCGCAAACGAAAGTGGTTGAGCATTCACATATGATAAATCGGTCGTGCCTAATGTGAGGTCATTGGCGCAATGGTAAACAAGGTTGCCTCGTGAACAGCTTGGCCGGGGTTCTAGTCCCGGCAGTGGCAAGGATATGCACTACTGACGAGCTTTAGTGAAAGCGAAACTTTAGTCTAGTGCTTCCTTTCGAAAGGAGCCGACTGGGATATCTATGGAAATGCGACAGCTGCGACCAATTGTGGATGATGCTCAATCTACATAAATTAATATACCATTAATTCAAACAATACACACGATTCAGAAATGTGACAGAGCACAGTAGAACAAGCAGAAGGTTTCGCGATTTTAATCAGTCCAGTCAGTCGATCTAGAGACAGAATTACAAACCAACTGGACTTACTTTGTATCTGTTCACGACCAACTGAAAAATACAATGGCGGTTGGAGACCTATAAACAAAAGGAGAAACGGGTGTTTCAATACGAACGAGAGACACTCCGATGTCATACACCAATTTAGTACGAGTTGCAAACAACGTAAAACAACAAAGATACGGTTCACCGACATGAGGGCAAATGTGCTTATCTTACAACACAGGCCTAGGAAATCAGAAATGACTAACGAACTCCAACCAATCATCTGCCGACTAGTACAATTTTTGAACGGGGAAAGATGAGTAAATTGAAAAAAGCAGCCGAGTTCGGTGCGTATGACATAAGTCCGAGTAGTGAACTCTTGAGAAACAGGTTTGGTGGAATCGACGTGACAATGGTTAACGGACACGACTTTGAATATCAATTCGAGAGAGTTTATAAGGCACTCGTGCTATACAAATCAGGAACCTAGCCAGTTCGTATGGAAGGTGTTGTCTTTGCCAGTTAGCCCGTATCGAATGAGTTGATCGGGTATATTTGAGAAATATGCCAGTTCATGATCGATGACTAGGTGAATGAAAATGAATACTCTACGCAGATTGTTAGGCATTCCGTATACTGACGGAACGTTTGCCGCACCGTGTGTGTGTACAGTGTGGCAGTCGAACGAAACCTCCAAGTGGTCAAGGGTTGCAAAGAACTTGCCTGTCCAGCTGAGTAAGGTCAGTAGATGCTGCTTGTTAGGTTGGATAGTTTGTGACTACACATAACGCTAGTTGAAAGCGCTCTCAGATATGTTGTGTCGCAGTTAATGACAAACTTGTATCTACAAGGTTGGTATAACTCTTCGTTTCTAAGATCATTCATCGGCTTTGCTTATTTCTGTCTTATACATTCGAAAATATTTAACTCGCCATTTCATGGAGTGCTGTCCGGATCAGCAGTAGCTCAAACCAGAGTACCTCCGGGTATGGCTCAAAGCAAAAACAATAACTATAAATGGATACGGCCCAGGATACTCATCAAGGTTTAGACAAATTGCCAGATGGAAATGGAAATCAAACAGTGCCCTTTCTTTCATTTTCAGCTCCAATTCAACATCATTTTCTCTCATTTTCCGTTCCGTATGAGACACCAAAAGCAAACACGTTGTACTAGGTTTGAAGCAAACACGTATCACAGTAGTCCACACCTATAGAGAGACTACCGACCGAATTGATAAAAAGTGGTCTATCTCATTTGTGAGAGATTACAACCACACACCGACAGTGTACATCATTTTGAACGAAGGTCGTTATGGTCATTATAAAATGCATCTACCCCTTTGAGTGCCACTCAGTTGACATGACAATTTACACACAGTTTCGAAGGGGTTGAGTATGGATAAGAGCAATTTCTTAGCGTGTTGAATTGTTAATGATACGGTAAAAGATCATTCCATGATCTTCCAAAAACGGGTTTATATGACAAGGATACTCAGCCACGTCTGGTAAATAAAATGCAATCAAAACGCCAAGCATCTATAGACTGTGCGCAATTTGATAGGTTGAAATCAAACGATACTCGGAATCCACCACTGGTCTGTGGTTCGTAATGTGACAGAAGTGATTATGGCTCATGTAAAACCGGGAAAAAGGACTTCGGCGGTGTAGGATAAGCCGGGCCGTTTGTAGAATAATTAGGTCAGCTTCCAAATAGGACTCAGTAGGTCAAGGAACAAAATTTTGATGGTAAACACCGTGGTTTATTTAGGAAGAGGGAAGTGATGAAACTGGTGGTGAGAACTGTGGCCCATGGTCATATCTGCGGGGTAGTCTCTCTATGGTCCTAAATTTCCATAGAATCTCCACAGAACCGGACTAGATTGGTCTATTCAGAAGAGATCGTAATAAACGGTAAAAATCTGCACAACAGCGGTGCTTACTAAGAGACGGGCATGAACGTGGGTGATAGTTCTTAAATCTATCTTCCATAATCTTTATTTTTTCAGAATCAGATAGTTTGGAAAAAAAACAACTGGCTTACCAGTCGAATCGGATTCCTGTCCATTATATCGTTTCAACCAGAGATGGACAGCAGAAAGACTTTGACAAAGCTGAGCTGAACGAACTGCGTGTATGCCGGATGTGGCATTATCAGTACAACTCGGGAAGAGGTTGCCAGCAAGCGAGAGCTCCTCCAGTCGAGGTGTGATGTAGAGTGGACACTACAAGGATAGAGTAACTTATTAAGAGGTCAATCCAATAATGAGGAAAGTCGAAAAAGAATTGGCATATCTGACCAATCAAAATCGGTCACAACAAACAACTCCCACGATTCTGGAAGCAGGATAAGCCTAAGCCCGTGAACGAGGCTAACTGTCTATGTGAATGAGAGAGAAGTAAGGAGTTGTAAGGCCAGAATAAAGCATTGAATTAAGTAACCTGATGTCAATTGATTAGGGGGCCGTTTGACTGTCTTGAGTTGACTGAGTGAGACATTTAGACGATCGGAAATTCTATCGGCACGTCCTCCACCCGACGACTGACAACAACAAGATACAATACAAATGGGCAATGGATTTACTTTGTGAAATCAGTTCATATCCATATTGGATAATACTGTTTAACTTGCATAAACAGACATCAACTTGTCTGATCGATAAGGTCGGCTGCATACAACCGACATATGTGAGAACACACAAACGCTGCCTAACAGTGAATGAGAAAATGTCGGACAGGATTAGACTCAAGGAAGAGTCGATCACCATGTTGTCAATCCATCAGTATGATTCCCAGTCGAATTTGAACTGTTCAACATGCAAAGTAAAAAAGGTTATTGGAGGACTTGAACTAGAATTCTAACTTGAATGATTGATCCGATAATAAAATCGCACAGAAAATTGACCGTTTCCAGTAGCTTGATGGTGACAAATTACGAAGAGACATCAAATGGGTACATGCGAGTTACACATAAACGACACGTGATGCATAGTGATATAAATAATCTGTAGTGTTATGTTATAACTGGTACGGTGAGTTACAGGACACGGTGCATAGGATAGAGTTGTACTTTCGCAGATTAGGCCACACCGGATATCTGAGGTGGGGGGGGGGGGGTAAGAAGTCAGGTATTGTTATTCGTGGGTTGCGTCTGAGTGTCTTAACCCCGTCAACTTGGTGGTCTGGGCCCCATCGGGGGTGTGATAGTGTTTTGATTTGAGGCGCGTTCAGCAAGTGCATCTTTCACTAAGAACAAAAAATGAATAATCCAAAACCAAACCATACGGCGCTAACCTGCGAATTCTGTGTGCACTGATCAACTGAACCACAAAGGATCCCACTCACACGCTTCCAGGTTTTATTCCTTCGGGTTTATACTGGATACGAAGTATGCGTGAAGCTCCAACAGGATCAGCGCAAGCCGCTTGCGGCAGAAGTTATGTGCAGGCGTCCTTCTGGTTAGTACCGGAACAGACCTTTTGGTTCGAGTAACGCACGTTTTAGTGTGCTTCTGAATGACTCAGTTTGACTATTTTACCGTGGATAATAGAGTGAAAAATGGACTTCCCTGATGTGCCGCGAGGCGTAAAGTCGACGAAACTGAACCGAGGTAAACCGTTGCCATCTGAGACGCTGAACTAATAGAATAACCTTCGTAGAACCAAACTAGTGTTCGAGGCCACCACTTGATCCATGTGGAAAATTTCGGGCCAGTATAAGTGTGCGTCAACGACCATTAAACTAATGTTTTTTATGGGACCAAATAACATCAGCCCTCGAATAATATCCATGCACCGACGATTAGGTCGAAGTAAGCTTGCGACATTTCTTAGCCTATTAAGTTCAACTGTAAGTTGCGCCGTTAATACAAAACACCAGTTCCATGAACACCTGTCCGCCACGGTTAGCCAAATACCGATGGGTGACCGGCTGTCTGTATTGGGCAATTTCAACGTGCCGGTTGTGCGCTATTTAGCAGTCTAGTCGACAGTCTTCGGACCCCATGGTGTTGGTGCAGTTAACGAGAACTGGGATAATACGCTCCAACTGTATGCAATTGTGCGCTGGTTGTCACAAGCATCCGATTCCCGCTGGATGCGAGCGATACCACGAAGTGGGTTCACCCATGAACCGGTCATCACCATTCGCTCGAGTATATGATCGTGTGACGACGCGATATACGCGAAATGCGTACGGTGTGAGTGATGCGCGGCGCTGAATTTCGCATGGATCATAGGGTGATCACGATGAAATCGTTTATTCGTGTTTGCGAATGTATTTACTGTAAATCATATGGACAACGAAAGAAAATGGATGTTCAAAGACTGGAAAATTGAAAGATGAGGACCGCTTTCACCATACAGTTGTTGTTCGTCTGAAATACGCTTCCATATCCGCTAGTCCCGAGAATGAACCTTGACGAGGTGTGACGGATTGCGCATCTCGATGACCTATTGGGTTGAACTGCACGGTGTTGCCACCACACCGATAGAGTCACTCATGCCAGGCAGGCCAATAGGTAGAGGACTGAAAGACCTGATCCTCCATCTTTTTTCGAAAAGTTTACCAGTTCTGGTACACTGCCACCCACTCGCTGTCTTGCGGTATAGGCTTTGGAGCCAAAGGCTTTGGTTGAGAACCCTAATCGTTCTCCTGTCTAGGTCTGGGCGCTCTGGCAGTATCTCAACTCACACACAACCATGAATAATCACAACACAAGTAATTCCATACTGCATCGGTCGTCTCGCAGTATAAACCGGGTCGCCCTACCTACCGCATACAGCAGGGTAAATAGGCGAAAACACGCCACTGCTGACCCCTACCCCACTGTCCTATCAAATTTAGTTATCAGGCCCCTCCCGACCTCCATTTCTGATAATTACTCTACAGGTCCCACAACAGATGTGACTAACCATGGTAACACTGAGCCGATAAGTTCCATCTCTTACCATTCAGCTTCAGGCCGCCCTCGTCCCTTGCCTACACCTAGAATGCGAATTAATATAAATGCGTTCAATGTTCGCACTCTAAAGCAGATAGGTCAACAGGCCGCTCTCGCACGAACGTTAGACTCGTTGCATGTCGATGTCTGCTGTATCTCGGAAACTAGAATCCAGGACAGTAGTCAGCGTATGGAACTAACAGCACCCGCATTGTCTACACGATACAGGTTATACACTTCGGGTAACTCCACAGCCGCTGTTACAGGTCAGGCTGGAGTAGGTATAGTCCTTAGTACGACGGCCCCAGCCGCAGTGATAGACAGGATCCCTGTCAACAGTAGACTTTGTGCCGTCTACTTGGCTGGTTCAATTAAGACCAGCTCTAGACGCAAGAATTTCAGAAATTTATTCATTGTGTCTGCTTACGCTCCTACTGACTGTAGTGACGTCGGTGTCAAAGACACGTTTTACTCAGATCTGGCGGCTCTCCTTCGATCGACACGTAGCTCTGATATAGTCGTTCTGGCCGGAGATATGAATATCAAGGACGGCCGATTCGGTGAAGCCGAATCTCATCTAGGTGGCACGTTTGGGATAGCGTCACATCGATCAGATAATGGCGGGCGATTGTTGCAGCTGTGCGCTGAGCATAAACTATTTTTAGCCAGCACTAGTTTTACGCATCGTGCACACCATTGCTATACTTGGTGCCCACCTCCTCCGAATCAGGCATGGTCCCAGATAAACCACATAGCTGTTAGTTACAGATGATGTGGTTCCATTCAACACTGTCGTTCTTATTAGAGCACGTACCTAGACTCAGATCAAGCATTGGCACGCTGTCGATTTGTTCTTACTTTTGCTGGGCAACGACCCCATCGAAAGCAACGATTAGTTGTTGAGAAACTGGCTTTACCATCGGTAAAGCATAAGTACCAAACCAGCTTAGAAAGCTGCCTTAGTGATACTCACTCCGAAAATCCCAATAGCTGCTGGACTCAGCTCACACTACTTGTGAATAGTATACTACTCACAACGAAACTGCTTGTTACACAACATTCGTTCATTGACTGACAAATAACACGGAGTTTTCTAACGGAGTCTACCCGTTGGCCAGATTGCTGTAAGTATTTTGTTAATGCACTCTGTAGAATCTGTCAGGATTCACGGCTATACGCAGTCTATCGGGGCGGTTGTAAACCTCTTGATTCATGGCAGAACAAGACGGAATGTTGAAGGTTTACTCAGATAAAACTGGTTTTGTACATAAATAAGCAACAGTTAGCAAATTATACAACTTAAAACCAAGTGAACTCTGTGCACGGAATTTAACCGTCAGCAAATATCAACCAATAACACGGTAGCGTAAACAGTTCAATACGGCGGTACAAAACAAACAAAGAGCGTGTTCATGGGGAAGTTCGTAATGTCGATGCAGAGTTGATTACGTGTAATAATGCAAGAAACGTTCGGCCAGTAATTAATGTAATCAATATAGGGGGATATATGTATAGGACCTACAGTACGATAGTTTGACCAATGGGGTATAGGTATGGGGATCAGTTGATATTGGCATCATGCACACGGCTGGCAGAAGACGGTTAGCCGGGCGGTAGCGTCGCTGCGCGGGGTGGGCTGATTCTGTGGTTCGATCCCCCAACCGCCCAGTTTGCCATCCAACTAACAGTTTCAGTTGGAGTGAACCGAACACAACTTCCATTGATTCTGTCTAGAATCAACACGGCCTTTGCTTCAGGGAACACCGACAAACTCTTTAGACTGATACGTGTTAATGGCCCCTGGCGACCGTCTGCCAATGAAGCTATCAGCGAGGCAGATGACACACTCATCTATAATATCTGTCCAGAAGGTTAGAGCGTTGGGCGGAACACTTTAAGGGTCAATTTAGCTGTCCTCCTGCTTCTATCATGTTACCGCCACAAACTTGTAATGTAGAACCCTGGTCGGTAGATTGCAATTGCATTTCGGTCCCAATCGAAATAAAGGCTGCTGGTTTATATGACCTCGTGCCAACACTTTTCAAAGAAGGTAGAGAGTCGTTAATAGAGGCCTCGACTCAGTTGTTTAACCTTGTGTGGACGATGGAGACCATCACTCGATAGTAGTTCACACATTCATGAAAGGCATCAGGGGCTCTTGAGAAAACCATAGGGAAATTAGTTTGACCCCAGTCATTTCAAGGGTTATGATATCCATTATACTTCGTCGACTCAATGCAGCTCGGCAGGTATACATCAGGGAAAAACAGGCAGGGTTTCGTCCTGGCCAGGGATGTACAGATCACAGTTTGACCATTCGTCAAATTCTGGAACAGCGCCATGTGTACCGCCGGCCAACAATTGTCATATTTCTCGACTAGAAAGGTGCGTTCGATTCGGTCGATCGATCGATCTACACTCGTAGAGTCGCTTAAACACAGGGGTGTACCGACCAAGTATGTGAACATACTGTCGGTGCGTTACTCCCATAATTTGGCTCAGGTTAGGGTTTATGGTGAGCTGTTTGACAGTTTCAGCACGGCGGCGTTCGTCAAGGCTGTCCCTTTTCATCATTCTCGTTCAATTTCGTCATAGATGAAATAAAGGAGGAGTGTCTGTGGCATTCAAAGGATGACGGTGTGGACTTCCTAACTGGTGGAAGGCTGAGTGATCTTAACTATGCTGACGATAAGGTGTCGCTGTTTCACAACTTTCAAACGGCACAAACAGCGTTAAACGCAATTTCACGTTCTGCTAAGTACTTCGGAGTGCGCTTTGTAGCCTCAAAATGCAAAGTGCTTCTGCAGGATTCCTCTGGTTACGTAGATTTAATGTTAGGTAATGAAGTCATGGAGGTTAATGACCGGTTTGTATACCTGGGAAGCTGTATGAGCGGCGGCAGCGGAGGTGTAGGGAATGAAACAGAGGCGTGTGTTTCCAAGTCTAGGGTGATATTCGCCAATCTGGAGGCACCTACGGCGACAGATAGGTATTTCTCTGAAGCTTAAGGATCGTGTATATCAGACAACAGTGAGGGCTATATTACTTTACGACAGCGAAGTATGGCCAGTCAGGGTAGAAGATCTGAACCGTCTTCAGATATTTGACCACCGATACCTGCGTTCAGTTGCTCGAGTCGGATGGCACCAACGAATGAGCAACGAGGAGGTTAGGAAGCGGGTATTTAGTACTGATTGCCAAACGAGTTCTTTCGTTCAGTTCTTACAGTTGCACAGATTTAGGTGGTTATATCAGGTACTAAGGATGCCAGCTAGTCGTTTGCCATACGGAGCAACATACGGACAACAATTCGACGCACATACGGTGCGATTTAAGTTTTCTCAACCGCGACAGAAACCCAGTGGAAAGCTGGATACTTTCATTTCATTTCATATCTGAGCTGTGTTGTGCTGCGCCTCAGTTTAGACTACAGGGCAATTTCCAAAAATAAAATCGAGAACGTCTTTCTGATTCGACTGTTAATTTCGAAAGTATTGGATTCGAGGACTCGATAATTATTAATATCGAAAGATTTCAGAAAGTTGTTCGGGAATTGTGCGTGTGACCTTGCTCGAGCAAAGGCTGATATTCAAGAGTAAAGTAAATGGTTGGCTTCCATTAGGCAGCAAACGGATATCGTTCAAGTGTAGTTTCTATCATCTGCTGATTCCCTATAGACATTCTATCGTGTAAGTAGCTACTGATGTAGAGGCCAACAGCACCGAATCAAATGTAAGACGTGTTACTTCCTGTTTTTGCGGGAAGCTCAGCGATTTTTCTGGGGTTCGTCAATAACGTACTGTTACAACTATAAACAATACAAAATTTTAATTTGACCATCTGTCACATTTAATTGCAGCCTTCTAATTCTGATAGTTATCATCTAGCAGTTTTAAAGAGAATGGAGATTTCGACTTGTCTACGAAGTCCCAGTCGTAGGATTATCGATTGGAGTTAATTGACAATAACGATCTGACAGCCCGTTCATTATTCACAAGCGAAATTGGTTGATCGTTCAGATAGGATAATTTGGTTGTACTTAATATGAGGTCAATGGCTCAGTGGCGAACACGGTTGTCAAATAAAAGCGTGACCTGAGTTGTAATCCAGGCAGGAGCAACGATGTTCACTACTGAAGATCTCTAATGCCTCGTTTCGAAACAGGCTGACTGGAAACATTATATGAATGCGAAGGCTTGAAATTAGCCAACTTCTTCGACTACTTATAAGTAATACACAATTACATGCAATTTCGAACAAATCATTGTACTAATTCAGCGCCAAAGCGTCTTTTTTTGCCAATCTTGACATTCGTGCTGTCTAGTTCGAACCACGTAACCAAACATCACCGACTCAGAATCTCCTGTCACAGGTATTCTCCACGAGTTTTCTCGGTAGCAAGTGGCATTCTACCTAGTTATTCATCAGTTCATTCTTTTTGAAGCCATTCGAATAACGCTGTGATCATCTTGAAATATATGTAACTACCACGTTTTTCCTAAACGGTAGTTCCAAGTGCATTTTGACCGGTAATAACAAACCGATATTAGAATGGAAAGCAATGGTTTCTTTGAGGATTTCACCTTGCCTGCGCACAATGACAGTAGCTAATATTCACATAGATTTTCTTAAGTCGCCTTATCCGAATCTAGTTTCTGGCAATACTGAGGGAATTTCTAAGGGATTGCATCGAATGTGATTAGAAGCCAACCGATGTCGAACAGGCAGAAACAAAGGGTACGTGTGATTCTGCCCACATTCACTGCATCCGTATGAACGCGCACGCACAAGTACAATAATCGACTGCAAAATGAACAACCGCAGTCGAGTTTGACTTAAACGATTATAACTGTGTTACATACTGAGGTCCACTACAGAGAATTCACTGAAGATAAGCCAAGTCAGAATTTGATCGCCTCATTTGAATAGGTGATGAACACGGGTACAGAAAGGCTGATGGAAGGTATGTTATGCATACACACATCAACCGTGGAATCTGAGCGATGCAAACTTTTCCGTCCAAATTTTCGCTAACCGTGTACAGCACATAGTGTAGCGAAAGGGCGTCCAATAAAGCACAATCGTTATTGCCTAACGCGCTAGCTACCATGCCACACGCGCGATTCTGAATCACAATCCCAGTCCACAACATCCCCAGGTTTCCGCTCGCACGTCGCGTGCACTTCTACCCGGTTTAGGTGTGTGATTGGCGCCTTCTATCCGGGGGTTTACCGCCTGCTATTCCTTGTCCGTTGATCCGATTTTATTGAGCGATGGCTTGTGCGGTCGCTCGTGTCGTCCTCCGTCTAACCACTGTGGGCTTTGACCGTACTCCACAGCCGTGTCGCGATATTTCTGCGAGTGTTGGAATAATCACGCCTTCGATTTGGTCATCCATCCTGTTTTGGCTGCCACGTCTCGCCCGTTGGTAAGATCCGGTCGAACGATGACTCATCCGGTCGCCCACGCCGTCCTCCATCCGCTCGCTGAGGGCTTATGAACGCACCTACCCGCTGTGTTGAGGCATTCAACCGAGCGTTGAAATGCTCGCACTTCCTGCCAGACAGACCACCACAATAGTTATTTACTTATAGAAAAGGTTGGTCAGTCCTTCAACTCTGCTTCAGTTTATAGTCGAATATTCGACAGCCTTTAGCGTGTTCAGAGTGAACGGAAGGTAACCTGACGCTTGTTTAGAGAAGTCCTCGTTAGTATAATTCTTTTGGAACACACTCATGCATATGTCTTCCGGCCATTTCAGTTGCCATAACGTGACCGATTTTGTTGGCAAATTCTGTCCGGATAAGCATTTCCGTTAGTCTCTCTGTTCAATTGTTAACCTACCGTTTCACACTTATGACCGAATGACTTAGTATACAAACGAAAGCGAACGAAAACGTGCTTAGTTACTTTAAAAATATTTAACACTAACTGACAATGATCGGTCTGAATGACAAATTTCCAATGCACATGTTTCATTGCAGTACTCGATAAATGAAATCCATGAGATGTACATATCTGGAGTAATTTAATATGTCCAAAAATCAGCATAAGGTCACACTACTTTTTCAGACAGGGGCGATACAGTTGAATATCCACATCGCTTGAAAATAAAACGATGTCCGAATGTTTAGTCTGCCTCATAAAGTCAAATTGAGAGCTATGGAATGCAGTTTGACAGAACACCTGTCCACTGAAGCGTATACAAATATGATAAACAAATATTGTTTATTCTGGTTCAAAGTTAAGGGCTGTAACCAACTTAATAATAAATTTAACAGCGTAGAGACAATGGAATTCAATCGAGCAAATACTATAATATCTCGGGGTTCAGGAGAAACTCTCCTATCTGAGCTGGAGATTCAGTTTCATTGTAACCAGATACCTTGTGAAAGACAGGGTTGGCTTGAATACCACTCAAACATAGACAAAAACAAGCAGTCCTAATGTATGGTCGTACCTCCCAAATGCATTCACGACTTGAGAGAATGCTTGCCATACCAGCATGCTTATCTATTTATCATGAAGTTGGTAACTCGCTCCAGCAAGCATTTTTTTGTAGAACAGACGAAGTGGAATGATGAGAAAAAGGTCGACAAAAAATATGTTTGAATGGTTGGACACAACAGCTACCGGATAGTTCATACGTGAACAACCCTGGTCAAAGTCTGTCCATTACATATGCTATATGATAGGCGATAGGGTTTTGAGGAAATCTCTCAACACCAGGTACTCAAAAATCAAATCGACCTAACCAGAAAGGGCATAGATACACTGCAGGTTCGCATTTTATTGTTCTTGAAAGCAACAGAACAAAAGTACCCTTCCAAGGAGAAGTACGGCATTTTCAACAACTGGGGAAAATAAACCAACGATTGCAGTGGATCGCTGGATGGCCTCAAGGTATTCTATCTGACATTGATGCCGTATTTGACGGAAAGCACAGTCATCGATCGTCGTTCAGTATACGTCTCATTCCCTAAACAGTCAACAGGGTGAGAAGCAAATCATGGTCAGTGCTACTGCTCGTTTACTCGATTTTCATCACTCCGACTGATATGACTGTAAATGTAAGGTTCAAAGTCGCCGTCAGCATCTTCTTCATCGAATCAATGGGGTATCACAACGTGGCATAAGAAGTTCGGATAGAGCGAACACATTTTCACGTTGTTTGGATAAGCTCCACGTTGTGTTCTTCCTTCACTTGCTGTTAGATCTTCGAAAGCGCCAGCCACGGGTGCTAAGGCTGCACGGTGTGGTGAGGTTGGACCTGAGCAGTTTCCTGGTTGGAGGAAATTCAGCCAATCAGAGCTCAAGCACAGACTACTGCAAGCGGAACTGTGGTCGATCGACACGCGCCGATCAAAATGGCGATCAGTTGCCACAACGAATTCGTCCGTCAAAGCCGGTGATTAACATAAGATGATTGAATATGCGGCTGATTTAAGCAGCCGAATCGCCTAAGTCAAGTCAAGGTAATGATGAACGAGCCAATCAAAACACAACAGGTTTGTAATTCATTAGCAATCGTCGTTGCTTTTCCGAAAAAAAGGTATCGTTTTTCGAATAAACTGAGCTTTCCTAATACCACCCAGACCAATGTTGTGCCGAATTCTTCCGCGCGGTATGGATAATTACTTGGTGAAGGTTATCACTAGGTTTACCTGCGAGACGAAGTTGAGGTGATCCAAAAAACTACAACAAACAGGCAATGTAAAAAGAAAAACAAGTGTTCGCACGAAGCTGCACCAGTCGGAGCGGTACATCAAAGTTCAGCAGAACCATGATAACTCAAGTGAGAGTTATATGCAGGGTCAGATAAAAACAGTGGCCTAACAAACGAATGATAATCCGCAAAGATAAAATAGGCCAAAGGCAATAGGATTTTTAAAAAATATGGCAAAAACAACTAATCGTATTACTCGGTTTGGGTGAGTGTAAGTGCGTAAATGTACAACAAGGTTATAGGGAGGATGGCATCTCATATGTGTTGGCTAGGCACTTCAACCGTTTTTCAGTCAACCGGAATTAACATTATGTGTGAACCACAACAATAATCGAAGACTCGGTGATTGAGCGATCAGAAGCACAAGGAGTGGTGTTTTAAAATACTCCGATATGCTGTTATCGTTAGTCGATCAGTCGAAACGAGGAAGAAACTGATCGAGTCGCACATCAATAGGAGAATGTGTATATACGCCGTATACGATCAAAGGAAATAGCATAGCAAGGTGAAACCATATCATCCGCAGTGAGTGGCTCGCAGTTGAATGATAAAACCGAACTCAAGGGGTGTACATATGACTGAGTTAAATTCAACAAAATCAACCAATAACTATTAAATATAGTACAGGAAACCCCCGCAAGATATTTAACAGTAAGCGATCATAAACGAAAAATTAGTCTAATGATCTGCACCTACTAAGTGCGAGGTGCTGTTACAAGATTAGCAGGACTTTCCACCTTCTCTCATTCTTGGTGGTAAGTAGTCGGAAAGTTTATGTATTTCGGGGGCTGTATCAATGCTGGTAGAATGTCTGATGACATCACGAATCGCATAGCAAAAGCTCGGGTGACGTTTACCATTGTAATGGCATGCCTATTGTATGACTCCGAAAGTCGATCCATTCTCATGGAGGATGTTCACAAATTATATATTTTCGACCATCGATGTTTTCGAAGCATTAGCGACGTTTGATGGAAACACCGTGTCGATAATGCCGAATTTCGCCGACTCGTTTTCGGAACGGATAAATTCCATCAACGGTTAAGTACACTAATCCCGTCTCAAAGGTTTCGTTGGCTTGGCCACATCCTACAAATGTCACTTCATCGCCTGTCACATCATGCCTTGTTTGCGAGTGATGGGTTAAGCTGACAGCGGTAGCCTGGTGGTCAGTGCATGACTTCTGCTCGAGATATGGAGACACTCACTCTTAAGCGCCCCTCAGTTGAGCCTTCCTGGTTTCCTGACTAGGGTCCGAAGGACAATGGACATCTTTGTTTGAGAACATCGTCTGATATGGTCTGTACGTGTGATAACATACAAAAGTTCAGGCCACAATTACTTCAAGCACTGACAACACCCAGGACTGGATGATTTGACAAAGTCCAATTTCAAGTACAAGCAACACGATGCCTACTCATGACAATAGCAAGGTACAACAGCCAAAGACTAAACTCCAAACAACAGCCAAAAGGATAACGAAAAGCATACAATGTCATGTCACCATTTTACAGTGAACGTGCAGTGTAAGTAAAAATCAAATCAGCCAAATCAATCGAAAACACATATATGAAGTGAACAGCATGTACGCGTTTGAAATAGGACAAGCGAAAGCGACCTACCCCAATCGCGCATGCCTGTTCGATAAACACACGTAGAGTGCCTTCTGTTTGATCGGCTGAGATAAGCGCAGGAGAACCTGACTGGAACAAGAAAAAGTGTGATTACAAGAGGCGACCTGTACTCTTTTATGTAACATTATGTGAACAAACAAACTATTCGAAACATGAAAATTTCATCTTGTCTGGTAGAACACACAAATCTCGCGACAAAGTATATGGTAAACAAAACTGTTAGAAAAATGATTCTTATTATCAAGTCAATAGCAATTACTTAACGCAATATCAACAACTGGTATTGACGGTGCTCGCACTTCTTTATATAATCAAACGCATCGATCAAAATGTACTGTTTTTTGAAGGTGCACCTCGTATAGTATGTAACGTCAAGGTGCTTTGCTTTCAAACGTGACAGCTACATCACTAAACATCTAACGCTTCAAAATCGATCATTCGTACATGTTGACACGAGGTATTGCTCCGAGGATCAGCGACTAGCATCTATCACCCTAGATCGGGAACAAGAATATCAGGCTATCAGCATGTTCCGAACAACGAAACAAAGGCAGAGAACGGTCTAAGTTGCCACAAACAACAGTAAGATGACGACCGCCACGCCACCTTTGAATAATCTAAATAATCTAAACAATAATTTAAATAATTCAGGCAAACTTTGCTTTAACATTCACAACTAGACGGTTTGTTCATCACGTGATTGGGAAGAGGATTATGCAGTGAACGTGAGTTCTGTTGCATTCCCACTAACCTAATCAAATGTATCAAGCGTGGACATCGAGATTAAATACTGTCTGAACTCTTGTAGTCTACCATACACATATGACCCCACGGTAAAAAAGCTTGAAAAAGCCAACAACATCACATAGGATGTGCTTTAAAAAGAACACATTTGTCTACTGCAGTTAGAGAACTGAAAACTACACAGTTAATTTACAAAAGTTACGTAGTAAGGTAACCAAAAAGTAAATCATTCAAGGTCGCTGTAGCTGAGTAGTCAAGACAACCGACCACTAATCACAAGTAGGAACCCATTTTCCGAGACAGTTTGCCTAGGTCTGACTGATTTGACTGTAGCCAACACACATAAGACCATGTAAGTTTGAAGTCCCATGAAACGCAATGTTCACATACATAATAATGAAAACGTTCTAGCTTAAAGGATTAAAATTAGGGTGGAAAGTGTGCCTGTATGTATTTTGTTCCAATGATGGTTAAACATTGACAACCATTTGCTCTATCACACACACACACACACACAAAGCGCTTGGATGCAACGACCTTCAAAAGGAGCAATGTTGTGACAACGTCTTACGGGTTGAACTGCTGTGAAGGTAATCGTGGCAACCAATATGTGGCTGTACAGTTGTGAGATCTAAATAGTTACTAATTTAGTAATGCTAGATGTGGTTAGTATGAACCATATGGGATTACAACCAATTGTGAATCTTAACTGTCCGGTACAAAACAAAGCTTGACCATCGTAAACAAACAGTAGAAAATATGAAAAAAGGAAGCAACTGCACAGTAGCTGAGACTTGGTGGTTATGAATTGTTCTATTCAAACTGTACAAGCTAACTGATTCGGAATTCGTCATTGTAAAAAAAAAGAATGATCTCAGTAATCGAATTTTGGAACAAACTTTAAAAATTCCGGCTTTCATCCAAGCAATTTTCTCCAAAGTGTTACCCAACATATCCGTGTGTTCCAGGTCAAGATGAGTGACCACAGAAAGCGCAGGTTTCCTGTACATAAAGAAACAATTCTGCGATAAGGGTAAATGTTACAACCAAAATGGAACACACAAACAAACAAACACAGGAACAAATGAATTATGACGGGAAATTGTGTAAGTGTTACGATCAGCAGTATTGAATTGCTGTGAGGGATCAGGTTAAGTAACTATCAGGCAACAGACCAGAAAAGACTTACTAAGACACAAACAAGTAGTCTATCAAGAAAAGAAAAAAAGGACCTCTGTCAACTGATGTCGATACCTGAAAAAGATCGATTGTGACTTTACTCGCTTTGTTAGTTGTACTCCTGTAACTTGCCTCTATCAAACTGAATTGGATAAACACTGCTCACGATTCAAAGACGTATTGAAAGGAGAGAGGAAACAATACCGATAGGTTTTAATTTCGAATTTATGTGAACAGACAGCAAAAACGTGCGACCAGATGACGGATTGTGTGCGGGTAATGGGATAAGTAAATGTTAGTGTATTCACACTATGATTATCGTGTGTACTCAAGTGCGAAAGGTGAGGTCTATAATGCACAGTTCCAGTGTAACATTGATTAATTTGACCACCGCGAGGAACGACAATGTTCTGATAACAAGTTACGACCACTTCCGAATTACTGTAACTTTAGTGACTAATTCCACTACAGCGTTGTCTTTCACACTTGTGAATTCCCCCGATCTATTACTTACGGTTTGTGGGTTACTGCTCTCCAAAAAAGGTCACCTGAGGACCCTGACTGGCTGAAGTATGTTCGATGCGTCGGTCACAGAAAGCCATCAGTTGGTTTCGTATGGATGTGTAAATAACTTACAAACAAAGCATATAGGCCAGAATGATTGTAACAGTTTTGTGACACATGGATTTTATGGACGACTTCCATACGCAACAAGCTTTCTTGTTCAGCTAGTGCCAACGAACTGTTTGTGAAAGTTATAAAAATGCGTAGAATACGATTGTCAAATTACGATCAGAACGGTTTGTTGGATATGCATAAAAATGGTTCGCGAGACATGTTATCTATCATATGAGTCAGGCTGTTATACCTTATATTGTGTTTGATTGTATTAATTAAACATTGTGTAACATTAATAAACGAATTTTCGGAAAGTTAACGGACTTTCTGAGCCATGTGATATGTTAGCAGTATACCAATAGTGGATTAGAAATGTATAACATAAAAAGAGTTTCTAAGAATGCATGCAACAGTTCAATGGCGAATTGGAAACGTTCCAACATCGACTTGTGAGCAATGATCAATGAAAATGGGAATGAATGAGTTTTGTTTATACTACTCGTCGTCCTACTCGCATAACCTACGAATGACTAATGTGAGCTTTCGTCAGTAGTATGTTGTCAGAATGTCTCTGTAATACAGAATGCAATGCCTATCAACAAAAACAAATAAATGTTCCTCTTTGTTTACCTGATGTGAGTAGTCGCGAGTTTGAAAACACGATTACTGTGAAATGAATGTCAGGTCAAGCTACTAACTGCTTGAAACATGAGCCATAAAGGCGAGGTAGTCTATACACAATAGCATTGCGTGTAAACGGGGAAAAACACAGGGGATACATTTGAAAGAAATGTAGCCACAACGATGTGAAAGAAGGAACGCCACCAGTTTATAAAGTATTGAAGAGTAAATAAAAATGGAAGTGTGAGTAAAGAGTTTCATATTTTTGTACGCTTAACCATTTTCGACGATGATGCGCATTTGATTGCAGTCGTGCACCAGTATCACCGTAACTTTCGTCGTCCTCACAATGAACTAAATCGGCCGAAACAACCAGTACAGACGTTCTAGTATGAGAACATTTCCGACTATTCTTGATTTAAGAATGAATATTGAAAGGATTGTGCTCAAAAAGATCACAGATGTGTGACTTACTCGAAAAAATTCGTGTGATCGTAACGACCGCCGATACCCACCTCGAAAATAGCTGCATCCACCTGAGGGCAATAAATAATTGAGTGATTAAGCCAAACAATGGTTAATTAAAGAGAGAGAGAACAAAAGTGGAAACAACTAGTTCCATCAAATTTGGAATAAAACGGTCATCGGGCGAAACTTGATAGATGCAAACATTTCATATTGATTCATCAGTACCAAAGTGATGCTGTTATCAACATACGCTCTATAAACATTTCACCACTGTTCATGAGTGTCCCGCGACAAGTAACGAGTTGAGAATGTGTGTGTGTGTACTCGTCAAAACGAATTACATTATGCTGCTCCTCCTAATCGATATCCTGAAGAGGAGCGTTATTGCAACATATTGAAAAGTTCAACCTTTATTTTCCTAATCATTGATGTTGAGGTAGCCATTCGCACTAGAACCCGTGTTGACTGATGTTAAAACCTGAGTAAGAGATCGTCACATATATCAAAAACTTGTCATATAACAGATGCCACACTGATGATACAGTAACATTTAATCGATGTAAACAAATAATAAATGTATGAAGCATACGGTTTCATTGTCCATTTCTTCAAAACAGAGAGAAAACATGTCACGAAATGTTAACGGATCAGTTTAATCTTGCCAGTCGCTAACGTAAAGCCGGTGAAGTAGCAACGACAAGCGAACGGATCAAAATACTGATTTCAATCTCATTAGATTAGAAGATTAACATTTCGTCTACTCTCATCAGTCACAAACGTAAAACATGCGGAATAAATACGACAGATCAAGAATAACATAGAGGGAATGGACACGCATACATTCACATCAACTGTTATTGTAGGAAAAAGTCGTTCAATAAATCACGCTTTTTGCTGTCCAACTCACATCTTCTCACGTTACGCGTGCATTCGCGTTTATGTACCGGAATTCCAATCCACAACACAGTGGTGGTTTCCACTTACACGTCTTGTGCACTCCTGCTTGTTTTGTGTGACGGACGCTTTCTGTCATCGGCTTTTTGCCTGCCATTTCTCATCCATTTATTCGATTACGTTGAGTGATGACTCGTCCAATCACCCGTACCGTCCGCAATCCACTCGTTGTGAGCTTTCGTCAAATCCGATCATCGCACTGAGATATTCCACTGAATGTTGGAATACTCGTGCCTCAGATTTACGTCATCAACACCACAACAATCCGATGGGTTACTACAATCGATTTTGCGTTCAAGACGCTGCCTGGCGATGTTTGATCAAAGCAGATTCGCTGAATGACAGTATCTCCGGGTTCGGATTGTCGTATCATGAGCTGTTTTAACCATTTCGGGAAGTGTTCCCATAATCTCTGTGATAGTTTCAATCTTTCGCACGCTGATGATGCCGTCAATTTCATGGTAAGGAGATTCATTACATCACCGCCTTCTGCGAGTACGAAATTGGCCGATGCTGTCAGATTGGCACTGCTTCACCAGCAGAAGTTTCGGGTTACGATTAGGTAACAATACCTTGAACGATTTGACCTGGTCCAATAGATGACCGAATGCTAGGATGCGTTCGGTGGTCAGTTAAGCCGGGGTCTTCGAGTTCGCTGCACCCAGTAGATACCGTCTTGACATCACACATCCACTTAGGGATAGGATAAGCTGACACAAGCACCCTTTCGTTCTGCCGACACAGACGCCACTACAATTTCAACCGGCCACATGGGTAACCAGGTCACAGCGTTCCAGAAATTGTTACCTAATTGTAGCCCGAAATTGAGAGACAATGCAAGTGGACGACATCGGTCAGTCTTGTGTGCACAGAAGACGTTATAGTAATCAATTTTATTGCCATGGAACTTATAACATTATCTGTGTGCGACAGGTTGAATTTAGTTTGTTAGCCCGTTCACTTTTGTCACAAATTTGGCTGGTTTTACACAAGTGATTGATGAGAATAAACCGAAATGGTAACACTTTGCGACATGTCTCTATGTTTTGACGAAATAACAAATGATCTAGTACAACGCTCGAATGGTTGCCATCTAAGCCTGAACATGTCCAATTGAAGCCCGGTGTTTATAGATCTACTCATACACCACCGCGAAGAAGAGCCATTCGATCAATACTCGAACTACATCAGTTGCATGCCAGAGGGACAAAAATTCACATTGGTGAAAATGTTGTGCGCACGAACAAGTACACAAGACAGTTGCGCGGAGGAACAAGACCAGATCATGCTCGTTTTACAACATATTGATTAATTTAAAAGACTTGTAGAAAGACACTGTGTACCAAAATCGCCATCGGAAGAGGTAACCACTGTATAAGAAAAGAATGGGTATATGTAGACGCTACCAAAGATGGTCACAGTAAGCAAGGAACAACACAGAAGTTCGTACATTCAGATAAACAATTGGTTAATACAGCAGAACTCTGTGTGAGCACTCGGACTCGGAAACAAACAGTTTTCAACGGTCAGCTTATCGGTTTATTGCACTCGCCAGTTAACAGGTCACAGGTGAGAAAATTACGGAAGGGGAACCAAAAGATACTTCATTTCCAGAATGAAGAAATATTCACCAGAATGAATGCAGGAGTTTGTTCCCGGAGAGTGGCAGTGTCACTGATGCATGTAAACAACTGAGGTCTATAACCACTAGACGCGTCCCGACCACTGATCGCGCTATCGACTCAGCCAGGGCATTCAGACGGTTAGTATGTCAGTCTAAAACACGGGTTTTGCGATTTGTTAGAGCCGTCACAGTCAGCAGACTCAACCCAGCTTTGCACGAAAAATTGTAGCTATTAAGGACCTCACCATGTCCTGGATCCAATGATATGTCCTATCCGATCAACCAAATGCCTAACTCTCAAGTAGTTTGAAGTCTAAAACGATCGTTTCTATTGCAAATTTAGCATTAATAACTCAGTATGAAGTGCTTGCATCTACGATGCTTCGTCTATCAACCGATTCGTTCAAAAAACGAAGTGAAGGCCAGATGAACTGACTCAACAACTATTTTTGTTACCGCGCACTCGGCAATCCCAAAGTTTCTCCTAGCAAGATTTCCATGCATATTTACCATATATTTACAAACGTATCAAAGTTTGTTAGGTTTTGAGAGTACATACCGAGCCAAATAAGAATTTGTCCATCCAACACAATCCGGTAACATTTGCCAACCCAAAAGCATACATGTCTTCAAAATTTATGTTCACTTTTAACTTCGCGTTTCAAATATTTATTGAAAAGAAAAGTCCAGCAAAAAAAAGCAACACACTTATCAGGGAAAAATCGATTGATACGATTGACATTCAGTATGTAGCAGGTCAACCACCTATTGTGACCAGTGCTCCAACTATTGATGGCATGCTTTGTCAACCAACAAGGTGTTTTTTAAACCTGTCAGATTCAGCAGATGATGATGAGCAGATTCGTAGTTTAATGAGGCACTGAAGATAACCATAACTATCACTAAACGTGGAAAACGGAGACGAGCATGCGTACACCAAAAACATCTTCCTGTTTGCTAGCTAAACTCTGAATATTCGGCCGTAACCGTAAGTTAGGTGTTCACAGAAATCTATCTCAGCACAAATAATGTTGTATCGACATTCTATTCACAACTAATGGGATCTCTGAATCCTAGATTTTCAGTAGTCGGTCACTGTAGAAATGGTCATATACAGGTCGATAACTGATACAAATTGTGTAGAGTGGGTATATACTCTCAGTGGTCGTGCAGTTCCACTGATGACGTACTTCCTAGGTCATCGCCTTTTGGAGAACGGCAACGATAACCAAATCTGCGGTATCGCTGATAGGCAATTTGACAGATGTATTGTTTCAGATTAGACTTAACTGTGAAAATTCAGGGCTTCGGTTGGATTTGAACCGGCGGCCGAAACACCATACCTCAACGCGGCAAGCGCTCTACCAGCTGAGCATAGAAATTTCTATGCTCAACAGTGGCGTTGGTGGATTCCGGCGTGAACTTCCGGGGCAGCCTATCCCCTGGATCATTTGGTGAATTCCATATGAGGTAGTAGGACGGGTGGGTAACCGAATGCAAATGTGAAATTTCTGAGCTCCTGGCGTGGCTTCGTAGCTCAGCTGATGAAGCGCTTGCCGCGTTCAGGCATGGTGTTTCGGCCGAATCCAGCCGAAGCCCTGATATTTCACAGTAGAGCCTCATCTAAAATTCGTGATGACATTTTATCCAATTCCTATTTCAACTTTTCTACAATCCCGTGTTTTCAAACGTTCACCAAAACACTGTTCAATCACGAAAACAGCATACGTTAGCGAGCATCATCTGCACGTAAATGATTCATTTTCCAGTTTGAAATGATACACGATTCAGCTGTCAACGTGCTAGATTTCAAAAATCGGTGACCGGAAGTGATAGAACACTATTGGATCGTAACGATCAAATTGAGGAAATTTGAAGGAGGAAGACACTTCCAGCTAAATGTGCACGTGGTGGCATCCCACGCGATATTCAATATGAACAAAGAAGAAGAGTATTTCACGTGAAAAAAACAAATGGAAAAAACAGTGCACCCGGTCAAAAAAAAACATTGAGAAGAGCTCACTTTTTCTGCCACAAACGCTTTGCATGCCATCACAAGAATGTAGTGTAAAAAAGTGTGCATCGAAGAATCCTGAGCAAAATAAAAGAAACAAAAACGTACTTGATAACTTGAAGCAACCAAACTGTATTAGAGAGGAAACAAATCGAGTGCAAAATGATTTATTGAAATGGTTCAGCGTCACGCGAAACAGCGTAGTAAGAACAGCACGACTGTTGAATACGGGCTATTTCGAATTCGGATTTGCATGGCCCGACAGTGTATGAAAGCAAACTTGTGAACTGAAACAGATAGGTATGGGTAAATACGTTCAACATAAAGGCACACATAACAACCAATGAAGGCAATCTAGAAGACCTAGGTATCAGTCCGATGTATACATTGGAGATGAATTATACCGAGACAACCAATCGCTAGTGATCAGCCAAAACCATCATTTCAGAATCAACTTGCTGAGTATACATAAAATAGGTCACATGACGTGCAGGTAACATCTGTTCTGCGCGTAATTTGAGGCACTTTACCAAAGTCCGCCGTGACAGGATCAATCGTAGACGAATTCAAACGTACGATCTACGTTTGTCATGTTACGTAGCTGTAGTACTTGAAATTAAGGACTTCGATCAGCTATAGGAGTCGAACTTGGATTCAAACTACCCGTGTAAGCAACGAGAAGAGGACCTCGGACCGATTACAGTAAGCAGTTCTCCTCCATAGGACAAGAACACGCATCAATAGACGCGCGTCAGTAGTAAAAGAAACTACAGCTGTCCACCACAGTATCCATAATTGTGTAAGGTATATAAATATTTTTTGAACAAACAGAAGAGGCGCACACTAAATAATGGGCGAGTTATTGTAACGTTTTAAATCTACATTGGAATCCGCTGACAAACAAATAAATGAGTGCCGGAATGGAACTGGTCTGCCATTCACTACGTTCGCCTGTCAGTCAGTCATTGCTTGTCTTTTGTCTCAGTGGCAGCGACGTTGACGTAGTGGTCATCAATGTCCATGTGTCGATCGAATGGATTCCGAGAATAAAGCGCTTCTAGTACTTCGAGCGCTTTCGTACCTGCGCAGTGATGCCATAAATGTGGCTCGTCGCACCCCTAATTTGTGTTTGTGCACGCGTGTGCACAGCTGCTTGTCTGTTTCTACCGCATACTGCTGATCACACCAGAGACATGGAATCGCGTAGACCACGTCAGTTTGTTCGTTTGGCTCTACGCGATCCCTGGTGTTCATCAAAGCTGAATGGAGGGTTAAGTTTGGCTTATGTGACGCTCGCATGCCCAGCTGTTGCTGTATCCTTTGTGCTATTTCAGCTGTTCCGTGAATATATGGCACTGTCATTCGTGTTTTACGTGCTGCAGGTTCAGTTCTCGTGAACTCCCTGACTGATGTTTTTGTGAAACCGTTGGGGTACCTACTGAGAGTGAACAGTTCGAATGGATGGTCTCATTCTTGTCTTCTAAGTTTGGATGAGCTACGGTGTGTGTCTGCAAGTCGAAACAACGTTCGCACGCAGCTTTCAAGGTGGCAAGCCAGATGATTGATGTTCAACTTGAGAATGACATGAGTTGTTGATTTACAATAGACGGTAGTTTCGGGTTTGTCATCAGGTCGCTATGTAACCAACACATCAAGGAATGCTAGGCGCGAATTTTTCTCTTCTTCGAATGTAAACATTACTCCATTTACTATGGTAAACAAGTAACGGTGGAACTGGTCAAGAGAAATCCAAGGTAAAAACAAATGTGTCATTCACAATCGGAGCCACATTTTGGATCTGAGTGTCCGAAGAGCATCAGAATCAAAGTGCTTCACTACGACATCTACAAACAATCGTGATGTAAGTGAGAACATTGATCCGCCTCTTTTCTGCAGTTAGACTTGGCCGTCCAATTGTAGATACATCTCTACGCAGAGATCCGCCACTTGAATATATATATATATATATATATATATATATACTTACATGTCTCTAACAGGTGCTTGAGGCTGCTGCTGGCCTGCTTCATGACTATACTATCAGATACATGATCCATATTCATGTATTTGCTGATCTTTCACATTTGCTTTACCGCAACCACTGTAATAGATGACGTGAAAAAAGCTGTTCAGCATATGTGTATTGTCTTAGCCAAATTCCCGAAATTGTCATTAGGTTAAGACCAAACTCCGTTTCGAAGGTCTTATGATATAACGTTTTACCCATTGGCAAACTGGTGGCTTTGTCCACTACCGTGTTGCCGCCCCTTGATTAAACAATTGCTTACGACCGATCATATATGCTTGCCATCGGGCTATGTAACAGATCTGCCTTAACGTCACACAATCAGTTGTGTTCGTCTGCCCTATCTCCGTCGTAGAGGAGAGATAGAGGTTTCGAATTAAGTGTAGGTGGCAGCTGAGTAGGCCTATTCATGTGATCATTGTAAGATACAAAATACCTTCAAATGAATTATACTTGAATCTTGATCGCTCACTGCATCAGCGACATTACAGAGATACACTCCGGGTACAAAAACGTGAAGCAACGCCTGAAATAAACGTGATAGTTGTCCAAATCGGCTGTTTATGAGAAACATAAATATGCAATATGATCCAAAAACAACTAACTGCAATCCACTGATTATTAATCAGTTGTAAGATATCCGCACCAAATTTAGTACGAATGAAGTCAAACAGTTTGGGCGTCGTGTTTAACATGTTATTGATAAAAGGATTGAGAATAACACAACGTTACGAGCAAGTTGTAATACTCTACGTTTCAACCACCTCGGGCGGCCTTACTCAGAAGTGTTGTAATCGAAATCACACTAACACGAAACACACTAACGCCTTGTTAGTGTGACTTCCATTACAACACTCCTGAGGAAGGCCACCCGAAGTGGTTGAAGCATAGAGTATTACAACTTGCTCATAACGCTGTGTTATTCTCAATCCATTTATCACTCCACTGATAATCAAAATTTGACAATCCTGTACCACACGTCCGTGAATAAGGTTATTGACAAATTTCTGAACAAAACAAACACTTTGAGAGTGAATGCTGATGGAGAAGGATAAACAAAGATAACAATAAACGAATTGAACAAATAGCTAACGGTTGCGAATGCACAGAATAGAAGCCCAATTAAAATCTAATCAATATTCAGCAATTGTTTCTGAGGAACATGTATCACAGATAGCTGTTACGTTCTCCGCTTATATACACAAATAGGAACTCGGCGGGAATTGGTGAACTATTCATAAGGCATCCGTTCATAAACCGGATTTATTCACGTTTCAACCTACCAGCGCCAACTGAACTAACTCCAAGTTATTGAATATGGAAAAAAAAGATATCGTAAACATCAGTCAAAAACATACATAGATTGTCTATTAAACAATCGAGCTGCCCTCTCATACGTATTGACTGTTATAACTCAATTTGGTCCTCATCCAAAAATTGTAGAGAAAAGATGTTCGGCGCTACACATTTCCCATCAAGTATGCAGTTGGCTTCCTCGATTAACATTACCCAGTGAACACTGCTCATAGCGAAGCGGTTAGAGGTTACACAGTTACTCAAATACATGTTACTGTTAATTGTCAAGGCCCACAGTATTTCTAAAATAATCATAAACTATCCACGTTCCTCGCCGTGTGTGCTCAAAATCTCCATAGGTCTAAGAAAAAGTTTATTTATAAATCAGCTTACAAAGTTGAACTGGAATTTGCGCGTTTGCTTTAGGACAGTAGCAATATGGATAATGATAATTGATTGAAACCCGTTCGTGATCAACGTATATTAATAGTACTCACGAATACATACTCGCTTTTAGCCTATATCACAATAACCTAGAGTAGAACACGTTAATCTGATCAAAGTCTACGTCATGACCATATTTTTCGAGGTTCACAGTCTCGCTTAGTCTGTGACAGGTTTCACACCTTTATACTCCAGTCAGTTATTCGTCCATACGCTGTCATTAGTTTGATCAAAAGGTACTGTGGCTCGAGCAGCTATGACGTGGAATATTCTAGAAGAAAAAAATATCAGAGTAGGGGAAATGGTTGAAACGAAGTTAAACAGAAGAGTTAGAAACTTAGTGCATGTGGGCTCGCAAATAACGGTGACGAGTTGTACTCCGGATAGCGTTTTTAACCAGCAATTCGAGTTATTGGTGCACTCGTCAACCAGGCATAAAACACATGCTTCACTCTACTGTACAACTGCATTTGCTGGTTTTCTAACGACGGACTTCTAACCTCTCTCTCTCTCGAGTGCTTACATGGATGTAGTAGACACCCGTTATCAGACACAGTTGAGTTCCATTTTACGGGGAACTATAGCCCGTGATCGACATTCCCAAGGACAGTCTTAAAATTCCTCTCAATAATGCGTTTTGTTTCACAAATACCTTAGATGTCTGAGTCATTGGTGGCTCGAATGCCTACAAGTTGTTAGGCTCATTTTGAGTGTCCCGCTCCATCAGGAAATAATTGGCCAATGTTTGGAAACTAGTACGTGTATCACTAGTACTATTTAGTCCCTCAGAAACAAGCTCGGCTGTTGTGCCATCATATGAATTTCATGTTATGAAGCTGTAGATTAATGCAGGCAAATCGGTCCACAGTATTGTTTTTCATATACAATTCCCAAAAGTGACTGCGTGCAATTATTCACAAATTGTTTATATCGAACCAGACAAAATTATACAAATTGTGCGGGTGTTTCTTATCTTATGTGCTTTCTGGAATAGAGCACACATGTGCTCTCCTGTTTACCGGTTGAGCAAGTTATAGGCTAGATTTATTGAGTCGTTTAGGTTCATGCTTGCATGTCGATCAGTTCCTGAAGGTGTGCTATGAAGCACCTTCCTATGCAGATTGCCGGTCCCTGTCACCTTTGTAATATGCAATAGGATAGATCCTAGTGATTGGAACAAACATTTCCATCAGACCACAACAGCCGAAATCGGAAGATGCCATTTTCGAGGGGAATGATTTTTCCAATCCAATACAATGGACTACTCAATCGACTTGATTGTGGATTAGCGACTTTTACAAACACGGTTTTATTGTTAAGCCTAATTGGTGAATTTTCAATCGTATAAATATGGAGTGAAAACAGGTATACATGTAGAAATAGACAAGAAAGCAGAATCTGTTAATTATGTAACTAATTCGTCCTTAGTTTCATTAACAGCTACCCGTTTATTACAAAGATGGGGGGGGAACAGAAAGACTGATGTTTTAATTGAAGACATACGTACAAACAATCGTTCAGTTTGTGAAGAAAAAACGCATTGAACAAATACTACATGCAATAAGTGTATCGAATTAAAAATGTTCGTCAGGCAAAAGGATTGAAATGGGACGGATAAGAAAACACCACTGTCTCTAGATAAGTATACGATTAGTAAAATGTGCGAGTGTATGGAAAGATGTCAAACTCCACACACAGACGACGAGATGTCGGAGAGTAAACAATATCTTTGATTAACTTGTATTGAAAGTACGCCTACAGTCAAGACACTCTGACGTATTTTAGCATGGATTGGAAATCGATCAGAATAGAAGGGAGATAATTAAGTACACTAATTACGGTGTTGTGGTAAGAACTGGAGCTATGTCTTGGAATTTTGAGAAATTCAATTTCAAACAGGACGGTCAATACATTAGCTCAGTAAATAAATCTTTGGATTAACTGTATACTGTCCAGTGTCGGATCGATTAACCAGAAGGTCAGACCCTCATTTTTGATGTAATAAAGCTACTCTGAATTGGTTTTGCACCTACGTGAGCTTCCGGACAGGTTTAAACCTACTTATGAGAAAGCGTACAAAGGCGCGTGAAAGAAAATGGTGATATTTTGCACCTCTCTATCATACATGCTACATGAAATCAGTCATGTTTAGATCACTGTCTGATCGGGTGTAACTAATACATCTCAAGTCTCCGTTGTCAGTGGAAATAAACGACGGATGCTCATTTGATCTACTATGTCCAGTGGTTTAAGTTTGAGGATATCGATTATTTGTAAGTGAACATCATTCACAGCTGATAGTAGTTTTCGCATTCAGATAAGCCTTTCGTCGGAAAGAAGCCCCCAGACTAAAGCCTTGTTCCTATTAGAATTCATAAGTAGCGCACAGCCCCATCCGGGTCGGAGTTTACGCTCAAACATTCGTACTTGTGAGATTAACGTGTTAGCTACAACGTATAAACGACCCAACGAACACGACTTAATAGACCTATCCAAAAATCTACTTAATGAGTAAAATTTCCGTAATGCAAATGCCTGTAGATGCATGTGTGGCGGAGTTTTGGATAGCGCAAGTTGTACAAGTTACAAAAGATCCCAATTACTCGCGTTTAATTAGTAAACCCTGGAAATTCCACTGAGTGAGGTTTTTAATATGATCCCCAGGTGTGCATTGTGCACAAAAAGATGCAAGCAAAGCTGCATAAACTGTAACAGAACTTTTAAAAATTCGATCCCCTGAACTTTGTCGCATAGTAACAACTAACCAAAACCGAGCATACGTTTTAACTCACATCAAGCTTATTGATTGAACTATGCACGTCCCAGAAAAGTTGAGCAAAGTAGTCCTGAGAAATCGGTCTGCCGTCGATTCGAATCCGCTCTTCCACGTTAATCAAATGCGGAGAACTGAACACGCCAAAGACAAGACAAAACATGATAAACATAATCTGTGTCATGGATGATTTCCTCCCAGCTCACAGGCGAATAATCGGAATTTTTCTTGTTAATAACCGTCAATATTTACACCGTTATACAAAAAACGAGCAGGGTCAGGTTACAGAACTCAGATCGTACGGACGAGGCATGGCGAACGGAGGGCTCCCCATATTGATTCGCTACATTTTCACGTGTATGCAATCGCTTCACGAGTGGGATCGTCTGGGTGATTCACGCAGGTGATAATTCAACGTGTGGGTCTCTAAATGAGGCTAGACTTCCTTCAGGACTTCACTGTTGGAGTACCACGCACGGTTAGATGAAAAACACCAAACAAAATCTACTGACTTAGAAGTCAAAATATTGAATCTGTTCTCTCTTCAAACGTCAAAAAAACTGCCTTTTTTTAATTTTTCTGACAGCATGCCGAACTAAATCGAATTATCATGAGCGAGTGAGGACTGGTAAAGGTGTGAATGACCAGTAGTCAGTAAGCACCAACTAAGTGACCGGTGCTGAAAATCAAACAACGATTAAAACACCAACAGCAACAATATCAACTGGTTTGGTTCAGTCTCGGTGAGCGAATATTCAACTGGTGCACACATGAACAATCCATACCCAAAACGGCTGGATGCTGTGAACTGCCTCGCTCATGTTTCCTATTCATACGTGAATAAACATGTTGGACAGTTCACAGGAGAGCCACCTATACCAAGGTTCCTACAAGTGATGTACGTCAAAAGGCGCGCTTATCCTAGCAGTGAGCAGCAGCAACAGTTAGCGCCGGCTGGATGATCTGGACCTAATACAAAGAGAGCGTGGCTCTCACTCACAATTCACTAGTCTTTTACATAAGAATCGGCTAACTATCCATTCACTCAAAGTTAATGACGCAACTTTTCTATACCGCACATTCAATCATTCACCAATTTACGAAAATTCTGACAAAATGGGCATGGTGACCGTTAGAGAGCAGTCGAGTGGAATGTGGAGGGCGATTGATAGGTCATAATTTTTACAACAGAAAGTTGAATGGCAGAGTAGAGGCTCAAAGGCGAACGATTCAGCGACGACACGGACATTCCGAAAGAGTGGAGTGATAGTGCATCAGATTATGCATGGGCCGCTCTATTTTACAATCCACGAATGAGTGAGTTGATTTTCCAGATCAAGCTGTCGATTATTTAAATTGCAAAACCTTACTGTTATTTGGTAACAATATTGTCTGTTCAGAATAGTCAGATATCTCAATATGATCGGGCCTTGATAGACCGATAAAACCTTAAGCAAGAGTTTAAGTCGTCTAGCAACGAAACACCGATTCATTCAGACTGAAGTCATATTAGTACGTTGGCCACTTTTGTTCAAATATGGATGATGTTTGGGAAGTAGTATCTGGTACGGCAGAAAGGTGGGAAATACGACGGGTTCATATAAAAATCGAACAATCAAAGAATAGGTGGTGTTCAACAAACAGAGCACCAAAACGATCGACAGCAAGTGCACGTAATAAAAAATGTAGCCAATCCAGATAGAAGACTGCCTTCGTTTTCATGTCAAGTCCGAGCCAGTTAATTTATGCTAACGGACCCTAACAGTTTGTTTTGTCAACGAGCAAACAACATGTGAACTGGTTGATGGGACGATGTAAACCACTCAGTCTATTATGGCCTAAGAATATACTCCCGATGGCTAGTTCATCATCTTCGGTTGATGAGCACACACAAAGTTCCTGAGCGTGCTACAGGCAATCGCCGAATAAATCCTGATGTGTTACTCATCATCACCGTGAAAGACAGCAGTATGTCAGTGGTTATCGGGTACGTTTACGATGTTGAACATTGACGCGGTATGACGGCTTGCGCATCTCCATTACCTACTGGACTAAACTGGACGCTGTGGCCATCGACAGTCACTCCTGGTCCTCTAGATTGGGGGTTGGAAAAAGGTGGGCATGAATTTTCGGAAAAAATACCATTTCTGGTACACTGCCACCCACCCACTGTCTTGTGATACAGACTTTTGTGACAAACGCTTTTGTTGAGTACCCTAACCGTTCCCCTCTCTAGGTCTGGATGTCCTGGCAACATCTCAGCCCACAAATAACCAAGAATATTCACACCAACAATTCTCAACTGATTCGGCTGACACGTAGTATAAACCAGGTGGCCCTACTTGCCGCATACAGTAGGGTGGACAGGTAAAAACATACTACTGTTGTGACCGCAAAAGACGCTTGGCCTGAGAACTCATTTATTGCACAAACGCCCGTATAGGTCGTCAAAAATCAAACCACAAACGCGTATATTCATTTGCAAGTTAGATATGCATTCACATCCATCACTGTCATTCGCCTCGGTGGAACTTCTGCCGAGCGCGTACACACTATTTCGATAGTCTCTCCTTGTCCTCCGTCTTCCTGGCATTCGCAGCTTGCCCTTTTGTTCCTGAACGTTACCTGTGGGTAACATACAACTTGTGAGTAGTATACTACTCATAACGAAACTGCCTGTCATACAACACTACTATTGACCTCTTTCGCGCTGTTTTATCTAATGTAGCTCTCAGACTTCTCCCGACCCCCATTTATAATGATTACTCTATAAATTTCACAACAGATATAGTTAACCATGGTAACATTGTTTCGGTAAGTCCTGTGTTACTACACACCATCTGGTCTCCCTATTCATTTGCCTAGGCCCAGAAATAGAAAGTCGTATAGGCGCTTTCAATGTTCGCACTCTATTGTGTTGTTGAGCCACACCGATTACTTAATCAGTTATCCACGTTGAGCATCAGAATAATAATTGCTTCAATGGTGAATCGCAGGGTCGTCCGAGAAACGTGTGACGTAGGATACAGACCAATAGATTTGACACTCAGATGAATGTCTAAATTGTTCTTACACTACAAGCAACGGCCAACTGACTCGTAGGTGGAAACAATAGCAACCGAGGAAAAGAAAGACAGGAACAACTGGATATCAGGCCCCATCTCGTCTGATGACAAACCGACGGAGTGAGATCAGGTACCAGTTCTCTGAGAATGGTCGAGACAGCATGTTGGTGACCAAGCTGTTTGACGTTAAGCGTGAGAAAACAAGCTCTTGTTGTTTTATCAATCACATACGGTTTGGTTTAAAGGTTCAAGGGCACTAGGAGTGCGTGCGACAGAAAGCACATTAATAAACCAAGAACGATAACCGATAACATTGCTGCTTTTACGATTGCTACCGACCAGGGCACAACATTGTAACACGGTAGAAATGTGGGACTAGTAAAATTGGCCCTCAGAATATACTGCCCAGTGGTCTACTCTGCTAGACTTATTATGGATGTATGCCATCTGTTTCGCTGACAGCATCATCGGTAGATGAATGCTCAGAGCCAGAACAGTCATCTGGTATCCCCGATAACGGTAACCATGAAAAATCACATGAACTATACAGCCAACATCGAGCAAACAGTATAGGTGCTGTCAGTTCGATAGGTCAACTACTGGCCTGGATTCTAGTCTTTGAAATGAAGTAGCTGTCAGACTCCAATAAACTTAGCGTCCGAAAGACGGCAGTCCGCTGATCTGCTTGTTTCAGGGGAATGAGCCCAAACAAGAGTGGTATTATGATTAACTATACTTGTTGTAGGATCAATGGAATAGTGACTAAAAGTGATGACTGGGAATTAAACTGAACAGAGTAGTTGGAGGGGGGAAAAGCAAAGGTAAATAAATAAGAATCGGACCAAGCGGTTCAACACGTTCGCTGCACCAAATCTTCATCTTACGTGACAAATTGCTGGAAATTTTGAAAACCGACTAAAAACAATCCAGTATTACAATATTGCAACAGCCAAAATCGCTGTGGCTTCACTACATGACACTGCTGTCAGTTACGTGCCAAATAATTAGATGTCGGACATTAGCTGGCTAAAAAAGAAGCGTCCTAATGCATTCAACATCTAGGAATCGGAGTTTTATAGATCCAATGGGCAAAACCTACAACTGGTTGATCACCAAGACTGAAGTTTTTCAGGTGCAATCATCTGTATTCGGGAGACCTGTAGGTAATTAGAACAAAGAGACATGATTTCGTATCTGCATAAAAAGCAACAACGGAAGACGTCTGTGCCGGCGGACGGACGATGTCACATAAAAGTGTCTCACATACCAGTGGTGTGTCCATAAGATTGGTGACAACAGGAATAGACTAACACAGAAACTGGCATCCACTGTACACAGGTCAACCACATACAGTGGTTTGGCCTCGCACTTACCTAATCGATTAGTACTCGACTGGAGGCTTATTCCGGTCCACAGTTTACCATGCGCCAGATGGTTGGTAAATCAGCCCCTATCTCGTGCCAATCAGGGAGTAATCCTCGGTGTACGCATGCACACAATTTACAAGTTATCAACTGATTACGTTAGCAAGGGCAATGCCAAGGTCCAATATTCAGTAATTCAGGCAGAAAACATCGGAAGTAATGCAAATGTATTCAAGACAATAGCTCAGGGAAGACCATACACAGAGTCAACAAACCTCAACATCCCGGTACGATAGCCCAAGTTGCGCAGAACGGCCTCAACAGTGGCACATGTCGAGCCTTTGCCCTTCGAACCAGTAACATGTATGATGTGTAAATCATTAACATCGGAATCCTACATAAATAAAATTCAATTCACCGATGAAAACAAAATGATACCTTGATACCAAGTGCCAACAATGAGGATCGAATTGATCTGCAACGCTTAGCGTGCAACTCGACCAGGTTAACCGGACGAACGATGGTAACTTTGTTAATGGCTGTATTTAGCTGCTTCAAAGCATTCTAGTAAAATTAAGATGACAAACAAATCCTGATGGGACTTGCTTCGTAGGTCTTTGGCTGATACACCATTACTACGTTTTGTGCGATTTTTCGAGCCAACTTTAGCATGCAACTCAGAGGACGGTTTCTACAAGATGAAACAAAAGATTGTAGGATTTCACATTGGTCCATAATCCACCATTATTGCACTCATTCGGAAACAAAATGAATGTACACGGGGAAATGAAAGCCTAGAATTTTATTGTAAAACCAGAAGAATGAAAAGGTAGCTGAATCGTAATGCGCAAGCAAATTGCTATCCTTCTCAACTCTACCTGTGTATCTTAAATGTTTCATGATTCGATAAAACCTGGATGTTTGTGCTCCGTCGAAAGATGTAGAATTTTCAATTGTAAGATGATAATATGCTCGTCTATGTAGACAATGTTACGGTGTGCAGAATCAACGTCACAGAACACAATGTAATCTGGTTCGACTCCCAAGTGCTGTGTAAAAAGCAAACCACAACCTTTAACGATAACAAAAACACAATCGTCATACATATCATAAAACTTATTGATTACGAAGTTTCAAAGGGATTATAGTACAATCAGATCATGAGACATCTGATGGTTTACGGACAGAGTCCCTCAAAAAGGGCCATCTGTTGGAACTGGTCCAACAGATTAATACCCAGTCTGTAGTCACTATCGAAAACCAATCGACAATGGAAAGCAAGGGCTCAGCGCGTTGACCCTTGTGTATTAGTATTGACCCTGGAAAATAGAGTATAGAGGAAAGCACGTCAAGCTAACCCGGCATAGAGCGAGTTGTCATTGTAGCCCCGGGACAAATATTACAAATGAGGTAGCTTGACTAAAACAAAAGTAGACAAGAAGCCAAGATCATCCAAGATGTACACGTGAGTGCGACTATCAAAAATATCGCCTATTATAGTCGCTACACATTAGTATGTTCAAGTATTACTTGCATCCATTTATAAAGTTATCTGGCGTATAACGAGACATTCCACTTTTCGGAAATCTTGAGGATCATACCTCATAGTATGAAAGCAGAAATAGAAGAAGCAACGGTGGTCACCATCAGACAATACAAGTCTAAGAGTTGGCACATCCGACGTGGAAATCCCAACCAGTCTCAATCAAAATAAAAGAGCCGCAGCCTCCTCTTTCAGAACACTGTCCCCAGACAAAGGGCATCCTTCCCTGGTTTGAAAGAAAGTCGGTACAACTATCACAAACGCAATTAATTCACCGCCGTCTCAGATTACCAGAATACAGGCAAACCGCACGATTCTTTGTGCCATCCCAGTGTTGCCCGTAAGAAGCACCTCGAGCGCTCCAGGGACTGTTTTCAGTTGAGGAAAAGAAAACTACCCCAAACTTGTGCCGAAGTAAGGCACGGATTGTCAGAACCAAACTGACGACTTGTAGAGCCCGTACAAGCTTCTCAACGTCTCAGTGCGGATTCTACGGAACTGTCCTCTTTTGTTGAGTGGAATCTCAACCTATTGAGTATTTTCAAGTTGAACATCACCCACAATTGATCGCAGCTGTCGCATTCCCATAGACTTTCCAGTCAGCCCCTTCCGGAAAGAAACCCTAGATTCGAGTTTCGCTCTCATTAGAGCTCGTCAGTAGTGCCTATCCTCGCCACTGCCTGGACTAAAACCACGGCCACGCTGTTCATGAGGCAACCCTGTTTACCACTGCGCCATTGAATTCACGTTAGGCACGACCGAAGTATCAGGCTGCCCGATCGTCTGATTGGATTACTGATGAGTAATCTAAAATATCGCCTAGCAGGTTTAATAAGATCGGAGATTTTGACCTGTCTAGAAAGTTCTAATCGCGGGGTTATCGATTGGAGTTAACAGACAGTAACTGTGTCTCCATTTCGAGACGATCGGGCAACCTGATCATTACTCACAACCGAAAGTAGTTCAGCGTTCACATATGATACTTCGGTCGTGCCTAACGTGAGGTCAATGGCGCAGTGGTAAACACGGTTGCCTCATGAACAGCGTGTCCGTGGTTCAAGTCCCGGCAGTGGCGATGATATGCACTACTGACGAGCTTTAATAAGAGCGAAACTCGAGTCTAATGCTGGTTCTTTTCGAAAGGGGTCGACTGGAAAGTCTACGGGAATGCGACAGCTGTGATCAATTGTGGGTGATGTTCAACTTGAAATCAACCAAATTCCCGACAACTCATCAGTAATCTATTGAGCATTACTGGCAAATAGTCACAATTCAACTCTACTGATGCACGCTCTGTATGACAGTCAATAACTACATTTCTTAAATGTCCGCGCCAGACTGCAGCGACTCACCAGAATTTTTTTTTAAATAACGATTCCGGTGACAATCTTTTTTTTGTCCGCCTGTTTTTGCGCGTAATTTACTTATCTGCTTGTTACAGGAGGCGTCGATGCGAATTCAGTGCCACTCTGTTCAAGTGTGTAATGAATTGTATACGACGGATGGTACATTGTTCCGAACAACATTTTACACAGCTGTGTTGTTTAGTCAGTGTTGTTTGGGGTGCTACCAGAATCGTTTGTTTGAACTGAAGGAGACTAATCCCCAGAAGGCAATTCGGTAGGTTCCCTGCACGTTTGCTTATCTGATTCCGATTGTGCAGTGATTAACGCCGTTGGTCCCAGAGAAGGTTAAAATCAAATACCTTTCGCTTTTCTAACTAATCCTAAAACACACGGTTCGTTGTCTTCCCAACTGTGAGTTTTTCATTCGTTTCTGTTAGGATCGCGTAAAAACAGGGAAAAAACACTCTTAGAAAGTACGCTACAGTATGTCTCCATTATTCTAAACCGAAAGCATTACGATTGTGGCCTCGTTCTTACGACCAGTGGGCTGAACGACTTTTTACAAAACAGAGGTGTCGTTAAAAGCGAAGTCCTCGTTTACATGCTACAGGTTGACAATAACGTTGAACGTTGCCACCTAAATCAAAACCAAGAGACTCGCTTCCCGTAGATACTTTGCACTTGACCAAGCCGTTGTTATCTACAGCAACAAATGGTATTCCGCAAGAACCGTTGGACACCTACAGTTACGAATTAACTTCTGGCGCAACTCTTAATACCTGGCCTACTCAAGCGTACATTCGATAAACGCTGCACACATCCACCCAAATAGAGCATCTAGCGGAGGAAGTTGAATTAACTGCCAACAATCCCAACACGCACTGATTCGTTCCACCGGCGATGGAAAGCAAACCGCATCGGTAGTTCCTGCCTCCACTGATGAAACGTAGAAACCATAGAGAAGCCAGATAATCTTATTAATCGCGCCGTCTGTTGTGACTAACACAAAGCAGCACGTACACCCATGGTTTGCTGTGACGTGTTTCTTGCAGAAAAATTCGCTCCATTTTTCATTCGTTTGCAAAAGCAATGAGCATTGCCAAATGGTGCTGTGGCACATGCCGTTGTTCATCACAACGGTGACGTGGAATTACCTCAAAGAAGAACTTTACTAAAAGATAAAAATGAACCAAAGAAGACTATGTGTAAAAAACAAATATGGTATGAATGTAGGCACACCATTGGCTGCAACACCACCATTTCGGTTAGCATTTCTTACCAGTGAGTACGAGGACCCCATCAAATCAGGCAACATCGACCCACTTTATCGAATTACACAGTCCACTCGTTCATATTTCCTGGCCATGTAACTGCTTGATCACCACGCGGTTTTAGTAAAATTATTGACGGTCTCAGCGTACAATGTACGTAACAGATCAGCTGGTATGCGAAGTATGTGGCCCAACCATCGAAGACTGTGCAGCCTGATCAGATGACCAAATAATCGCGTATCCCGATCGGTCCGCACTGCTCATGTTATCATCCCACTTGATGTGAGCTGATTCGTGGTAACAACGATGAGCAAACGCCGCTGGTGACTTCCCCGCAGAGACCATGTTTCCAAACAATGAAGAAAAAAGAACGTACAAACGCATTACATACTTTACCTGTCAAAGAAAACCTGAAGTCATTTTGACACCGGAGGTGACACGGTTTAGCGAAGGCAACATGTGGATTGGTCATTCCTGAGGACAGTTTATTAGCAATATGATAAGCTGTTGGGGCAGTGCTAGCCAAGTGTGTGAAATTGTCCAGTCTCAAGCGGAATACCCACAATGAATAACGCAAAAGGGGGAATTCCACAACCTTCAAGCGGCAATTTGCACTTTAAAGGCGGATTGGACGAACAGAAACAAGATACTCCCATTAGCTGTAGTTAGGAAAGTGCTCTCTCATTAGCACAAGGCTGCATTTTGGTGAAAAATGACTCCTGTTAAGTGGTTCAATGCAGAAGAAATAGAATACTATGAAACATCAGGACAGAACAAGGTCAGACAGCCTGACAAACTGCGAGACATAGCACACTTGTTCTGCTTTGCAAACCTACCACATTCGTATGACAGTTGTAATATGTATTACCCCTAGACTCATCTAACTCATTAGCAAATGGAAGCCTCCAATTATGTATCAAATCCTGCCAAACAGTCATACATACACAGACATTGTGTTTGGTGTACCGGCGAATGCTCAAACGAATGGTCTAGATACTGGCAGGAATGGGTTCCAAACCCCAGCGACCTTTTGAACATTCAGATATAATCGCGCTAACCAGTGATGAGTGCTCAACTTGATTATTTTTCTTTAGAGGAAAAGCATTTGGGTGGTATGTTTGGCGTCTGAGCACAAACCGACAACCGTCAAGAGGTTGGTACAGATATATGCACCTCTAGTCCGTGTATGGAGTTCCTTAATTCAACACAAAGAGAGATATTGTGTCATATGAAGACCGTCCGATGTACTTCAGCCAAAGAGGTAAGTCGGAAGACACTCCGTCAGATTGCCGTGTATTTTGGAGTAACCATCTGGATTCAGAGCATGCTGTCGCTTGTTCTGTTAATTGTTCAGGGGCCAGGCGCGCACAAATGATCGGCCGATGACCAGCATATCCGCAAATGAGATATGATGCGGTCTATCAAGTGGCATTGACTAGTAAATTGGCCGGTCCAGGTAAGGTGGAAGAGCCTAATGAATGTTGAGAACACATCGCTTTGGCTGTAAAAGCTCTACTGTGAGGAAGTATGTCTTGAAACAATTGTGCAGTTGCAGCAGAACTGGAAATCCACCACGCCAGTTAACCTTACCAATCAGCGTCGCATTACCTCCTGGTTGTGAATGTGACGATGTCCGTTTAGAGCCCAAATGCAGTTTGATTAACAGCTTTATCAAAACCCGAATGGTAAAAAGAGACGGTGAAGCGTTTGCCGACGCTGCGGCCAATTGACGTAAGGTGGACAGATGAAGACCTGGCATAGACAAATGAAATCGTTCACGAAGGGTTTGCTCACTGTGGGTCGGGTTCGTCTCCCCGGCTGGAGCCCTTGCGACTCACAGAGTCGGTGGTTTGAAAAGCTAGGTGAGATGTCGGCTAACCGAGCTCAGTGACGTACTGTTGTTGTTTGGTCGAGCTGTCTGTAAAGTGAACGCACTTAATGACGCGGGACAGTGAAAGGCACAAGGAAGCTGTCTTGCTGATAATGCCTTACTTTCACCTACAGCTCCATTGTTTGTTTGCAAGGTGTAGGCATCTTGATGTTGTATGATTGAATATAGACGTAGCTATTTTTAGTGGTTACGTTCTCTCCCATTTTTCTCTCTTCCCATGCTGGGTTTGCTGTTTCCTTCTTCTTCGTGGTCGTATGGCAGTCAAGCATCAGTGTGAACCACTGATGCATTGCTGTCTATGATGATGATGAAGCATTTGCACCTTAGAATAACAGAATGTTATATTCCAAGGTTGGTCGTTGTACTGACTGTCGACTTGATGTTAACGAGATAATATTTGAAAAAGATGGCTTACTTAACAGTAACTTGTCGCGCCAACTAGACAGACGGACCAAACACTTTGAGAAGTTCGGTTGGCTTCAGTCGGGGTTTACAGATGACGAAATTCAAATGGATAACTACCGTGTTCCATCTCAGTGAAGGCCCTGATGAAGTTCAGGTAAAGTACGTCGACTGCGAGGGCATGATCTATCAATGGCCAGTTCGTCTCCTGTAGGGAGTCCCTCCCACGGGCAAAGCCAGGATGCATAATTTGGGATACGGCGACCGCTGGTGGTCAGATTACACTGGCCTAGCATATCAATTTGAATGACTTGTGCGTGGTCACAATGACACACAGAATCATTAACCTTAAACAGATAAACCACTGAAGGTTTCCTGGTAAGTACCACGTCAAGAAGCGGTGGGGATTTTGGTCACGCCAGCCAGTGGTTTCTTTCATGCAGTCCGTGAGTACTAGGCCACCTAGGGTCAGCAAGAATGCAATACGTACATGAGCAAGTGGCTTGCTTTTTCAATCCAGGAATTGACTAAAATTCCGCAGTAGGGTTACAATATTGTGAGCAGAGCATGTTCTGCACAGTGCATTCACCAGAAAATCACCAGCGTGTTCGTTAGCTGAGGGTAATCTGTGCATTAGATTCACAAGTGTCTGTTCGGTTGCCCCGGATCAGACAACACGTCGAGTATACGGCCAGTTGTGGTGTGCTATACTTTACAAGAAGAAGTGGGTTTTCTCCGTGCAATAAGCATCCACCAAACTCCTTTGTCTGTCGCAAAGTAGTATGTAATCCGAAATGCATATTTCCGTATCGAAGAATTTTCGTTCCAGTCAGGTTTCCATCACATTAAACAGTGAGGACTTACACTAGGAAAACCGTTACCTGAGCACCTATAACCTTTTCTGCAGATAGTGTACATTAATGCAGAAGCAGTTTCAGGCCTGAACATGACGACAGCGTCATAAGTTGACGATAGGGGAGCGAGTATGGCAACAACTGGGTTTGCTGACTCGTATAGAATCCACCAGAATCGACGGTGGCATGCATTTGGGTAGATGATGTTAAATATATGCAAGGTTATCTGCTTAGAGGCTGCGAAACATCGATTTTATTACCAGCCTACAGAAGAAGGTTGACTGGACTTCGAACAGCCCATAATCGGATAACGGTCGGAATGTATGTCATCCCAAACGAGACGGAAGACCACCGTCTAAGCAGAATATAGTAAAAAAAACGAATTCTTCACGAAATGTTATAATGATTTTTATGAGCCCCTCAACAATGGCATGGACGTAGAATTGTCAAATCAGTAGTGCAACTATCATCAATCCTGATAGTTTTACCTAACTGGGCAAACATTGATATTAATTAACATCATTGAATGATTGTCTTCAGAAAGGCAACGTTCGGGTGACAACAGAATATAAGTAAAACTGATCCAAGGATACGGTTTTCAAGAGACGCGGCGGCTTTGAGCGCGAACATAAAATATATACCATAAACTATAAATCTACTACAACCATGATCAGCAATTCAAACTCAGAATCGAGGCAACATTCCAGTTTGGTTCGATTAAGTTTAGTTCACTTTCCAGGAAGAAGCAATCTGAGTCAGTGCTTATCCAATGTTTTTGTAACAGAAAGCTTCCGCTGAGTATCACTGATGCAACAATAAGAAAGCAAAGAGTTCTAATTCAAGTAATGGTTGTGCTGAATGCAATAGAAACTAGCTGAAGGGAACTGACGGGTAAACCCGTGACATAAAACAACAGTGATCGTTGACGGAAACTAGGCACTGAACCTATTGCCGATTTAGTACCGCGCGGACAGGAATAATCAAATGATGATAAAATCAGAAATTTGCAAAACAAGTGCAGTATGCGAACTGAGGCACCATCCACGTGATAGGGAGAATCTCAAAAACTGAAACAGAACAAGCAGAAGCAACATAGTCGGGAAAAGCATTCCATCACACATTTACCGTAAGAACTATTGTAAGAGATCGACTCAATATAACATTTAAATCGGATAGGGGACCTGCAGAGACCAAACTAACAGACGGAGAGTTCTAGCCCTTACAAACGAGCAGCATGGAAGAACTAGGCTGACGCTCCATTCTACCGTGTTGAAACTCTCATTTGGAAGCATGGCCCCTCGAAACAACACCAATAAAGATGATAATCGGGGGTCACATGTGGGTGACTGGGGGTCTCGGGGATTGGAACATTAAGCAAAATATCACTGAACAAGCTTGGGGACTCCAGTGAGTACATACTAATTTTGTCAAGCGTTCTTCATTGGGTTTTGTGTGAACTACCACGACTGCACAAGTGACCCTCGCTGGTTAGCCCTAAGTAGAGTATTGTCCTTTTGGTAGCAGGAAGGCCAGATCGCAGTCCTTTTTTAAAACTTAGATCGAACTGGGCCGTTGCACAGAATTTCACATTATGCGGAGGGAAACTGGCCAAGGAACGGCTCAGAAAGTACAAGGTGCTGCTGACTTTCCTGGCATAAGTTTCTGCATTTGATGAGATAGGGAGTGTCTCGAGTAAGTGTTGCTCAGTCAACATAGGTGAGCACATACCGAACGGCAGTTCACTCAAAGTGCTAAATGGCGGCTGAGGCTACCGAATGTGCATTACCTCAAATTTATCGACGTTGGGTTGTTCTACTATCGCATAAATAGTTATGAAATTACATTCGGGAAGCACACAACAGTTCGGTGATTCTATATCTAACCATGGCTTTGCGTCCTCTTTAATTACCGGGAGATTTCCAAAACTCAGTATAAGCTGGAGCACAAAAAACGTGTTTTATCCGACCTGAGACACCATCCACTTGATAGGGACAGTCTCTAAAATTGAAACAGAACAATCAATAGCAACATAGTCGGGAAAAGCATTCCATCACACATTTACCGTAAGAACTATGATGGCACTCCAACCCACTATGTCAGATCTGTACTTTGAAAAGGGTAATTTCCCAGTAAACTGTTACAAGCTGTGCAGAACGTAGAATTACACGGAAGACAAGTTGGTGTGAGGACCGAAAGCGCAGGGATAATGTCACATCTAGGAATGCGGAACTCTGAATAGTATCTGCTCAAGGTAAATGGTCTAGATTCAGCGTTTTGCTATAAAACTCCGAAGAGTCCCGGTGGCATATCGTTGCACTCTCACAAAAACATTTTGTCCTTCTGAAGATAAGACGACCAGATCGCAGTTCCACTCTGAAAGTGAGGACGAATGGCATGGTTCTGAAGTGTAATAGGGCAACAAGGATCCAAGCAGATCAAACCGTCCAGTAAATATCGCGAACATATTACCAGCTCTTTTGTATTCGCTTCAATGTTGGGTGAGCGCCAAAGAGTTGAAAACCAACGTATCTAGATCCTTTTTGATCAGGATTGTTTGAAGAGGTATTTCGTCAAGAGAGTGCATGGTGTTTATCCACCAGCGTCTATCAGCATTAAACGCAAGCCTGTGTGCAGAAGAATAACCATAGAACGGTCAGTCTCATTCTGTGGGAAAGGCAGATCATCTGAAGTGCCCCCAGCAGGCCAGATTGTGATATCATCTGAAATAGGCAATAGGTGTTAGGTGGACAGCCACCAAACAAACAATTGCATTCATTTACCGCACCTTTACATTGTTTTCTATTTACATTGTAGCTCACCATTGGTGCT